>QRDG01002246.1:1766004-1896401 GCA_012064385.1 Puccinellia tenuiflora
CGACATACACGATCGACTAACTTGCACACTCGAATTAGACAGGTACCGTTCGGTATTGCTAGGCCGCGCTGGTGAGCTTTTCCTGGTTGTTCGGAACTTCGGATTTTGATGCCTAGTGAATTAACTACGGGAACAGGATGATTAATTACGGGGAGAAAAACTGATCAACAAAGAAAAACTGAACATGAAGTACTGGATTTTTCAATGATTGGCCTGCTATTAGTAACATTTCAGGACAGTCAAACAAGGAATACAACGCATACACTCACTGTTTAGATAAGACTAAAGGTACATATTTGGAAAAATGTAAGAAGGTCGTGTACCTGGGGTGTCGTCAATTTCTTCCAGCCAATCATCCCGTAAGAAAGAAAGGCAAGCATTTCAAAGGTGAGGCAGATCACCGGAAGAAGCCTAACCTCCCTGATGGTGATGCTATATTTGGTATGGTCAAGGACATAGAAGTAATCTTTGGAAAGGGTCCCGGTGGTCAATCTGTTCCGAAAGACGTCGCTACCGGACACGCGCCCATGTGGAAGAAGAAATCTATATTTTGAGAGCTACCCTATTGGAAAGTCCTAGAGGTCCGGTCTTCAATCGACGTGATGCACGTGACAAAGAATCTTTGCGTGAACCTGCTAGGCTTCCTCGGCGTGTATGGGAAGACAAAAGATACACCGGAAGCAAGGGAGGACCAGCAGCGTATGAAAGACCCAAACAACAAGCATACGGATGAAGGGCGTCATTACTTAAGCAGCTACGCTCTTACGAAAGCAGAGAAGGAAATATTTTTTGAATGCCTGAGCAGTATCAAGGTCCCGGCTGGCTTCTCGTCAAATATAAAGGGAATAATAAATATGGCAGATAAAAAATTCCAAAACCTGAAGTCTCATGATTGCCACATGATTATGACGCAGTTGCTTCCGATTGCATTGAGGGGGCTTCTATCGGAAAATGTTCGAGTACCCATTGTGAAGCTATGTGCATTTCTCAATGCAATATCTCAGAAGGTAATCGATCAACAAAGTCTGACAAGGTTACAGAAGGATGTGGTCCAATGTCTTGTTAGTTTTGAGTTGGTGTTCCCCCCATCATTTTTCAATATTAGGACGCATCTCCTGGTTCACCTAGTCGACGAGATTGCAATTCTCGGTCCTGTATTTCTACACAATATGTTCCCCTTCGAGAGGTTCATGGGAGTCTTGAAGAAATATATTCATAACCGTGCTAGGCTAGAAGGAAGCATCTCCAAAGGCTATGGAACATAGGAGGTCATTGAGTTTTGTGTTGACTTTATTCCCGACATTAAGTCGATTGGTCTTCCTGAATCGCGGCATGAGGGGAGACTTAGTGGAAAATGCACGCTAGGAAAGAAAGCAATGATATGTAGGGACGGGCATTTTTTCACTCAAGCACACTACACAGTTCTACAAAGTTCCACCTTCGTGGCTCCATATATCGAGGTACACAAGAATATTGTACGCTCCAAAAACCCAAGGAAGCTTGACTCCTAGATTAAACAAAAACACATGGAGACTTTCGGCAGTTGGTTGCGATTACATCTCATGAATGACACCGATGTTGGAGATCAACTCTACTTATTGGCCGCGTCACCATCTTCGACTGTATTGACTTTCCAAGGGTATGAGATAAATGAGAATACATTTTACACGATCGCCCAAGATAAAAGAGTACCAACCGAAACATTGGTGTTCGCTTTGATGCAACAGACGAGAATGGACAAAAGGACACATACTATGGTTACATAGAGGAGATATGGGAACTTGACTATGGACCTACTTTTAAGGCCCCTTTGTTTCGGTGCAGTTGGGTCAACATGAATGGAGAAGGGGTAAAGATAGACCAGCTGTACGGAATGACAACAGTGGATCTCAAGAA
Organism: Puccinellia tenuiflora; assembly: GCA_012064385.1. NCBI lineage: Eukaryota > Viridiplantae > Streptophyta > Magnoliopsida > Poales > Poaceae > Puccinellia > Puccinellia tenuiflora. The sequence goes on from QRDG01002246.1 coordinate 1,767,901, forward strand.
TCTTGCGTACAGAGACAAACCATTCGTCCTAGCCAATGATGTGGCTCAGGTTTTCTATGTGAAGGACATGAGCTCCAGATCGAAAAAAAGAAAAGATAAGGAAACAAATACATCACACGATGAGCCAAAGCGTCACATAGTTCTTTCAGGAAAAAGAAACATCGTGGGAATCGAGGACAAGACAGACATGTCAGCAGACTATAATAAGTTTGATGAAATTCTGCCTTCACAGTGAAAACTGACCCAAGCATCCCGTTACATAATGAAGAAACTCCATGGTTACGGCCGAAGAAGCGATCATAGCGATCATGATCTAAGTATGAGTGTAATAATATATTAAACAATTTATGTATGAGTGTTCTCAAAAACTTTTTATGTAGGAGTATTGTCAAATGCATTACACAATATATGTATGATCGAGTGTTCCCAAATGCATTAAACCTTTTATGCAATTTGTATTCGGTCGATTATCTGAAGGATTTCTGTATAGAACAAAACACACGGTTTCACCTGCATACAGCCCAACAGTGGCTCGTGAGTGCCTGCAGCTGGTCGCCGTCGTCCTCAGCCATGCAGCAGCGTGCAGGAGAGCGCCCACTTGTGCATCGTGCCGGCTCCGCTTCACTCTTTCTGCTGCAACAAAAACTAGTGAGAAGTTCGTCGTTGCCTTGGTCCGTCGAGAGAGAAGCCTATCCATTTTAAACGGGCATTCGATCCAAGCAGCGGCAAGACTTCTCTGATGATCTGCAACCGTCCCAACAAGTGTTGGGGATATACCAGATTATCAAAGAAGCGCTTGCCGCTGGTTCCCAAAAGTGTTACATATCATCACAGTTGATGGCTTGTATTCGGTCGATGAACTTAAGGATTTCTAGATAGAACAAAACACACGGTTTCACCTGCATACATCCCTACGGTGGCTAGAGAGTACCCGCATATCAAATGCACCGTAGGACGTATGCAGAGAATTCGAATGATTTGTATTCGGTCTTTGCCTTCCGGACTAGCCGTACTCTTGTTCTTCATATCCTCCTCACGGTGGGTATTTATAGCTAAAAGATCAGGGCAAATCTTCATCTTTAGTCCCGGTTGGTAGCTGGACCCGGGACTAAAGGAGCGTTGATATGTGTGCCTTATCTTCTGCTTGAGATCCAACAGCTCACAAGGGCTCGAAAGAAACACACTCCGATCCAAAGGCTCACAAGCGCTCGCAGGAAACACACGATCCGTGTGCACATGATCCAACAGCTCACAAGCACTCGAAAGAAACACACTCTGATCCAACCGCTCACAAGCGCTCGAAGGAAACACACGATCCGTGTGCACACGATCCAACAGCTCACAAGCACTCGAAAGAAACACACTCTGATCCAACGGCTCACAAGCGCTTGCAGGAAACACACAATCCGTGTGCACACGATCCAACAGCTCACAAGCACTCGAAAGAAATACAACTCTGATCCAACGACTCACAAGCGCTCGAAGGAAACACACGATCCGTGTGCTTCTTCCACCGCTTCCCGCCTTCGTCTTCCCGCAATTTCTCACTATATATATGTAGGCTTGGCCGCCATTGCCATATCACATCTAAACTCATATCTGCAACCTCATCACTCTTCCATGGCTTTCACCGTACTAACCTACCATCAGGCGGAGGAGCTTTCCGCCTCGAACTACCCCTGCCCGCCCGGCTACCGCGTCCCCGCCGGCTGGATGTTGAGCGCCGGAGGCGTGCCGGTCCCTCATGTCCCTCAAGGTGTGGCGCGCCAGGCGGACATCCCGAACCACAACTATCTCGAGCTCACACAGGAGCAGCGGATGGATCCGGGCTGGTATCCCGACTACCGCCCGATTTGGGAAGCCTTCTTCATCAATCGACGTGAGAGGGCGCTCGCCAGGTATGAGGGGGACGGCCCGCCTCCTTCGGACTTCAACGAGGCCGGCCGTCAGCTGTGGTGGGCTGGCCGGACTCTCCAGGGCGTTATGAACTACATCATGGCTGGCGATAACCCCCGCCTGCGCGACCCTAACATGCAGTAGGGGGGTGCTCACCCGTCAAGATTCGAGCCACGAGCGCAGTACGAGTACGATGACAGCGACGACGACAATGACGGCGAATACGAGTACGAGTATTATAGGCCTAGGCAGGAGTATAACTAAGATTGTTAGGACAACTGATCCACTGTTGTCATTCTGTACCGTATCAAATGCACCGTTGGAGCTCAAATTTAAACACTTTTCATGTTGAAAGTTTAGTGAGATTCAATAATATGGCAAAAATAGATATGAATTAATTCAATAGATATAAATTAAATGAATATATATAAATTATATAAATAGATAGATTACATTTTTATCAACAATTTGATATTTTAATTGCATTTTTCTGATAAACAGATGAAAAAATATTGAATTTATAAGTTTAATTAATGACTTAATGGAGTTCAAATTCCAAATTTTGTAATTAAATGAATTCCCCTATACTCTCAAAAAAAATGATTTTTTCATAAATAGATAGATTACATTTTTATCAACAATTTGATATTTTAATTGCATTTTTCTGATAAACAGATGAAAAGATATTGAATTTATAAATTTAATTAATGACTTAATTAAGTTCAAATTCCAAAAATTTTAATTAAATGAATTCACCTCTAATCTCAAAAAAATGAATTTGTCATAAATAGATAGATTACATTTTTTATCAACAATTTGATATTTTAATTGCATTTTTTCTGATAAACATATGAAAAGATATTGAATTTATAAGTTTAATGACTTAATTAAGTTCAAATTCCAAAAAAATTAATTAAATGAATTCACCTCTAATCTCAAACGAAAATGACAAAATGGTTAATAGTTTCTATAGTTAGAATAATTATTTTAGAAAACCGAAAATGGTTTTGGATTATTTATTCAAATTTAAACACTTTTCATGTTGAAAGTCTTTTCAAATTCAAAACCATTTGAAATTCATATTCAAACACCTTAATAAGAAAAAAAAAGGCGGGAACAACATTTAGAACTGAAAATTTTTAGGGTGTTAAAATTTTTAGGGCATTGGTCCCGGTTCATGCCACGAACCGGGACTAAAGGGTATTTTGGCGCGCGCCTTTTCGGTGCCGCCGAAAATGACCTTTAGGTCCGGTTGGTACCCCCAACCGGGACTAAAGGGTAGGCCTATAGTCCCGGTTGGTGCCTCCAACCGGGCCTAAAGACCCTTTGGTCCCGGTTGGGGGTACCAACCGGGACTAAAGACGTCTTGTTTAAACTGACTCTGCCTCTTCTCCCCCAAATCCATCTCATTTTCGACTAAGGACCAGCGCGCTAGGAACCGACGCCGACGCCGTCAGGCTGCCCAAATCCGCCGCCGGCCTCCACGCGCCCACCGCCGCCGGCCTCCACGCGTCGCCGACCTCCACACGCCGCTGGACTCCCCCTGCACCGCCCGCCACCTGCGCCACCCTCCCCCGGCCTTCCGCGCGCGCGCTCGATCCCCGGCCCCTCCTCCGGCCTCCTCCGCCGAGTGTCCTCCGCCGGCCGCCTCCTCCGCGCCACCTCCTCCTCGGTCAGGCTCCACCGGCCGCATCCTCCGCACCGCCTCCTCCTCGGTCAGGCTCCGCCGAGCCTCCTCCGCCGAGCCCTCCTCCTCCGGCCGCAGCGGACGAGCCGCCTCCGGTGAGCACCTCCCTCTCTCCCTTGTGCCCTCGTCGTCCGCCGACCTCCCTAAGCACGCGCGCCGTCTGCCCCTCCCCTCTCTCCCTGTGCCGCCGTTGACCGCCGACCTCCCCTGTCCCGGCCAAAAATTCCGCTAGTGTAATGTTTAGTTATTAGTGAATCATCACATATGTAATATTTAGCTAGTGTAAATTTCAGTGTCATGTAGTGATGTTGATTTTTATTTAGTGATGTAAATTTCAGTGTCATATAGTGATGTTTATTTAGTGTAATATTTAGCTGTTAACAGTGGGTGCTGTTATGTGTAAATTTAGCTAGTGTCATATAGCTAGTGATGTTGATTTTTATTTAGTGGGTGCTGTTAACAGTGATTACAACAGTGTAATGTTGATTCTAATGTTAATTCTTGTGTTCTCAGTAACATGATTAAGATGAATGTAACTGTGTGCATTTTTTGGGAAAAAAAAGTTAGTTTTAGGCTAACATGGTGATCCTTTGATTTTATCGGTGTTATCAATCTTTTTTCGTGTTATAAGTTGAAACCTATGTATATGCTAATATGCTTGCCAAAAAAACTCGACAAACCACGAATGTGCTAAGTGTTTCATTTTTGTGAGGAGTGTTTTACCGCGACATTTTTACCGTGTTGCGGGGGATGAAATCGATGAGCTAGGTCATCGACGATTTAGTCACCTAAGTGCCGACGATGAGCATAAATCACACATGTTCATAAAAATGTATCACCATGACGACGCTTTGAAACTATGGGCGTAGCAACGCGCGCCTTTCCTTCTAGTACCATTCTATTCCTACAAGTTTTCTGAACTACACGGCAGAGACGGCTCCGAAAATAACTTTCGTATTTTGCAGAAACTATGGAACCACACGGCAGAGATGAAAATGAGGAAAATATCCTCGAGGATATGATCCGCGGCGAGGATGACGCAAGTCACTTTCTGAACGACTCCGGTGAGGGGGATGAGTCTCTCAACCGAGGAGACGGCATCTCCAACATCTGGGAAGAGGCCGAACTCGGCGTCTCCGATGAGGGAGAAGCCGACAAGGCAGAAGCCGGCGGCTCCGGTGCAACATTGATTATTACAAACTCCGACAAGGTGCATATATATTTATATTAATTAATTTAGCCTCTATTGTCTATATACACATACTAACGGTCTTTCTTCTTTCAGCCATCCGGATCGAGCAAATCCTCTGTGAGGACGAAACGAGGCCCATCCAAAAAGTTGGAGGACCATCTCCGGTACAGGATCGAAGAAGTCGCTGCAGACGGCGAACCCATTGCTCCAATTGATGTTAGAAAAAAAATTGTGAAGCAATGCGGTGTTGTTGTTAGGGACTACGTCCCGATCACCATCCGAGAATGGAATAAGCCAAGGGATCCTGAAGTTAGCTGGCTCGGCCCCGAAGGCAAAAAACGCCTTTTTCAAAAGGTCATGGTTAATTTCACCTTGCCGTTGCCAGAGGTGGATCCAGAGGAGGGGAGCCAGATGAGGAGGAGATGGATGCCCAAAAAAAAGCTCTAGTAGATAAAGTCAAGGCGTGGGCTCTTAAGAAGATGGCCGAGCTATTCAACAAATTTAAGAAAAGATTGTACACCGACTTTATCTTGAAAGATAAAACTCCGGATTTCGATCACGGGTATGAGAAGATAAGAGACTACTGGGAAGATTTTGTGGCGTACAAGAAATCGGAGGAAGCTCAGTTAAAGTCTGCAATAAATAAGGCAAATGCTGCTAAAAAGAAGTACCACCATACTATGGGGCCTGGTGGCTACGCCTTTTCCATGCCTAAGTGGGAAAAACTTGAGGCCGACCTGCTGGCTAAAGGGATCGTTCCAGAGCCTATAAAAGAAGGATGGATCGAACGGTCAAGAAATTGGTTTTACGGGCATGGGGGCACATTGGACGCAGAAGGAAAGTGCATATATAACAAAAGACACAAGGATAATCCCCTACTACCCATCGAAGAAATTAGGAAAGCAGTAAAGGATGTTGAAGAGGGACGGTTCCATCCCGATAGAGAGAATGACGAGCTTGCACGCGCCCTTGGGAATCCCGAACACGAAGGACGAACACGAGGCACCTCAGGCTCCAAGCCGTGGGCACATGGGTTTCCCGCGGAAAGGAAAATATTTCCCGATAGAAGTCATCTGAGGAGAAAGGAAAGGGAGGCAAGGGAAGCAAGCGCTGCTGCATACCAGCCGCGTCATATAGAAGAAACAATGAAGCGGCAGTAGAATCAAATTGACCGACTTAGCCAGCAAGGCACTGCCGGCCTATCTGAGCAGCACGTTGTAGAAGCTGCAGTCGATGGTACCGACCCATCATATCGGAAAAGCAGCGTGGCTTCGAGCATGGTCCCGGCTGGTGATGATGATGCACTGACGACGGATCCTCTTCGTCGCTACCCAGTGGATGATATCACGGAGAGCACACATTGTGAGCTACATGTGAAAGTGCTCAACTTAACCATGAAGGTGGCGGTCGGCTATGACGTACCAATTGGACATACACCAACTTTCCATTGCTCCCCGGTTCCTCATGGCTACGCTGTTGTCGGGGTGGATGAAGTTAGTAAAGGATTTGAGGAGTTGAAGCTGGAACACCCTGCAGGTGAAGATGGGGAGGTGGTTGAACTTGGAGAAGCCAGGAAAGGGACCATTCCATGGCCAAAGGAATTCATCGTGCTTCCAAACTGGCGCCAAGGCCATCAACTCCTCACCAGTCTCCAACGCAACAGTCCTCTCCACCGCAGCCGCCTCACCACTCTCCAGCGCAACAGTCCTCTTCGCCGCCACCTCAGGCGCCGTCTCTGCCGCCTCACCAGTCTCCAGAGCAGCCGTCTCCGCCGCCTCAGTCTCCAGCACAGCCGTCTCCGGCACCGCGTAAGTCGCCTCCGGCGCCGCGTGTGGGTACTCTGGGGTTGGATAAAAACCAATCACCGAAACGTAAGGGGTCACCCCTCCCAAAAGTACCTCACAAGAATCTTGCCAAGAGAACTTACGACCGTACACCGGAGGAAAATGCGGTGTACGTAAAGGCCGAATGCGACGCGTGGTTTGCTAATTTCAAGAAGCCGAAAGGGCTAGAGTTCCCCTCCACCCCACAAGAACATGCCGATGTCGTGAAAATGCTGAAAAATATGGCCCAACCCCCGCCAAAGATGACACCAGACTATGAGCGCTCTATTCGCAAGTCGGTTGAGGCAAAAAAGCAGCGGTCGAAGAGTAGTAGTGCAAGCCGGAAATCAGTTCTCCAGCTCAGAGAACAGAAAAAACAATCGTGCCCCCCGCTCAAAGTGTCTTTCAATACCGAGGTGGGGTCGAGCAGACGTGCGGTCGGCATCGATCGTGATTTTGTTGCACTGTACGGAGAAGCAGCCTCTGCTAAGGGCATGTCTATTCCTCAGTAATTAAACCAATTAGAATTCCACGAAGAAATAGTTCCAAAATACAAATACCGGCATGGGCATCCTCTCGTCAAACCTGAGTTAGTCAACGATCTACCAACAAAAATGCGAAGATTGCATAAGTGGTACATGCGAGCCTCAAAGGAAGGGGAAAACTGGATCCACGTGGGATATACAAACGAGCATTACGGGCATGGAGATGGCGTGGTAATGATTGAATTTTGTGAATTATTTCAGTTATACCAACAAGAGGCCCTTGACAAAGCTATCATCAACGCCTATTGTCTGTAAGTATTATTTCTGTAGTTAAGTCTCTAGCTAGCTCACCTCGTTCATTGCATGTATAATCTTACTCATCACTATATTAATTTTGCAGAATGAAGATTCTCCAATGCAAAAGAGGACAAATCTATGACATTGGGTTCATTGACCCAAATTTCGTTCATGAAAAAAGTCTCACAGATTTTTGCATCGACACAGAGAATAACTTGGTAAGGGCGTTAAGGTTTTCCGAAACCAAAAGAGAAATACTATTTCCTTACAACTTCAAGTGAGTGTTACTGTCTTTTACACATTCTATTTCGCTTTCTCGATGTTAAGTATATAATTGATGACTTATGTGTGCGCAGCTTCCATTTTATTCTGCTAATCATTATACCTGACAAAGGAGTAGTACAAGTCATGGACTCGTTACGTAGACCCCTTGAGAATTAGGCGGACATGCAGGAATGCCTCCAGAGGTAATTTCAATCATTATGGCACTATATCGGCAACTTTCCGTTCATTTACTCATTTCTAACTCCTTTATTCATTTTCTTTGCCGGACAGGGCTTGGAAACGATTCACCGCCAGGGCTAGGGGTATTTGAGCACCGGAGCTTACATTTAAACCAATAAATGTAAGCACTATTAGCTAGATCCGCGCATCTCTTTGATTCTAGTTTCAATACCATTACCATGCTTGATTATTATTTTCATTAAACTCTGTTCTCGTAAAGTGTTTGAGGCAGGGAAGTGGGAATCATTTATGTGGATACTACGTGCTGTGAGAGAGGCAGAATCTTAGAACAAGTTGAAGTACGTAAACAATATTCACAATTTTAGTTTATTGCCATCAATTTTGTTTAGTTTCATTCATATATATTGACCCTTTATTTAAATTAGATCGAATGGTTGCGGGATGGTCTTCTACCACAGGATCGCGTACGAGCAATTCAAGAGGAATTTGCGGGATTCTTAGATGCAGAGGTCCTAGAACCGACGGGAGAATACTATCGGAAGGTTGAAGTGATAGGGTGAGTGTAAAAGAGATGTATATATGCATGAAACTCGTGTGTAATATGTTTGACCAAGCACGACGAATGAGATGTGTGTAATATATTCGTGACGATGATGTGTAATAGTGGTTCCCCATATTTCACTAGTAGTGGCATTTTTGTAGTTCTAAAAATTATTTAATTTCAGTTTTTTAAACATGCATGCATTTGACATAATCAAATAGGTCTTATTTTTCTGACCATTTTGATATTTTATTCATATTTTTAAGAATTACAGAATAAGCATTATTGATTTTACAAATTTAAACAATTTTCTGAAATTTCTGAAAAAAAGTGAAAAAATCTGACGGGACAACGAACCGGGACTAAAGCCCCTCCGCAATAGTCCCGGTTCGTATTATGAACTGGGACTAAAGCCCTCCGTAATAGTCCCGATTCGTATTACGAACCGGGACTAAAGCCCCTCCGCCCCTGCTACCTCCGGCCGGGCCACGTGCTGACCCATTAGTCCCGGTTCGTGTCCCAACCGGGACTAGCATTAGTCCCGATTTGCTAGTCCCGGTTGGGGAGACGGGACTAATGGCCCAAACCAACCGGGACTATAGGGGGGTTTTCCACTAGTGGCAAGAACAAAAATACATGGGTCAATTTGTATTTCCTTTTATATATTTTTACTTTGTCAGGGACCACGAAGTACTGGATCGATCGACCAATCATGCGTAGACTGAAATAGTGCAGCCACAGAAGCTGCCCGTACGTGGACATGATGTCATGCACGACATACACGATCGACTAACTTGCACACTCGAATTTGAAAGGTACCGTTCGGTATTGCTAGGCCGCGCTGGTGAGCTTTTCCTGGTTGTTCGGAACTTCAGATTTTGATGCCTAGTGAATTAACTATGGGAACAGTATGATTAATTGCGGGGAGAAAAACTGATCAACAAAGAAAAGTAGCTAGTAGTTGGAAATTCAATCCTACACCCGAGCACACAGGAGCAAGGAGGCGAGTAGGGCAGGAGATCTGCGGTGGCCTCAGGTCATAGATGTCAGGTCATAGATCCCTCACGTTGATCGGAGGCGTGGCGTGAGGGAAAATTAATCGACTGCGCGCCTGCTGTCACTAGTAGAAAAAGGGCCTTCGGTTCGGAGCTTTAGTCCCGGTCGTGTTACGAACTGGGACTAATGTTGGACATTAGTCTCGGTTCGAGCGGCTCGCATGCCGCACGGGGCTCGAAGGTTTTAGTCCCGGTTCGTACGGGACCTTTAGTCCCGGTTGGAGCCACCAACTGGGACTAAAGGGGTGGCGTCAGGCGCGAGACCCTTTAGTCCCGGTTGGTGGCTCCAAACGGGACTAAAGTGTACACCTTTAGTCCCAGTTTTGGACACCAACCCAGACTAAAGGTTTTCTAAAAAAAATCAACATTTTTACCTTTAGTCCCGGTTGGTATCTCCAACCGGGACTAAAGTTTTATTTTTCATTTTTTTAGATTTTGCCCAACCCGGACTAAACTTTTTTGTAAAAAAAAACTGCATTTTTACCTTTAGTCCCGGTTGGTATCTCCAACCGGGACTAAAGTTTATTTTTCAATTATTTTTAATCCCGGTTGATTTTTTTTTAAATTTTGAAATTCTTTTGTTGTTTCTTTTATTTTTCAATTATTTTAACTTTTATTATTATTTTATAATTTTAGAATTTTTTTGTTTTGCGAATTTTTTAGTTTTTTTTTGAAATTTTTAGTTTTTTTGAAAAAATTGAATTTTTTATTTTTTTTAAAAAATTTAGTTTGCAAATTAATCATTGTTGTTTGTTAATCATTGTTGTTTATTTTAATAATTGTTTGAAATTCAAAAAATTTAATCATATGCCATCAAGACCTAAGGGTTAATAGAATTGATAGCTTATTATTGTCAAGAAACAACAATTGCAAACTTGGTAGCTGTGGGGGGAGGGAACTGAAAAGTTAAGCGTGCTACGGCTGGATCAATGAGAGGATGGGTGACCGGTCGGGAAGTTAGAGATTAGGGCTGATCGGATATGCATTTTGACCTGAGAATATGGGTGATTAGAGATGAAATTGTCAAAATAATCCAAAGATTTGAAATTTGGAAAAAAAATTTAAAAAAAATTCAAAAAAATTAAAAACTTTAAAAAATATTTAGTCCCGGTTGGTGTTACGTACCGGGACTAAAGGTACTCCGGCCCGAAAAAATGGGTTTAGTCCCGGTTCGTAACACAACCGGGACTAAAGGGTGGAGCCTTTAGTCCCGATTGCTTAGTCCCGGTTGCGCAACCGGGACTAAAAGCCCTTTGGACCCGGGACTAATAACCTGTTTTCTACTAGTGTGCTGGTGCCAGTGATGTGATCGGAGACCCGGCCGCCTGGCACAAACGTACGCTCCCTGCTTTGCCGCTGCGTCTGCCGGGCCGGTGCTTTACTTTTCATGATGATGATTCCCGCTCATGATCCTAGGATTTATTAGCGCACAAATATCTTTTGAAACCGGTTCATTCCTTCCTTCTTCCTATGAAAGAAATCTCCCCTTAATAATTTCCTAGCGTTCGGAACGTAAGATGTTTTCCATCGATCCGAATAAATTGACAGCACGTCTGGAACGACGCCACGCTGCTGAGTTGACCGGAAGACCTAAAGGCAACGGAAAAAGAATCCAACATCATGGCATGGCCACGATCAAGCTACAGTACTACCAAGCTACAGCTCATGACAGTGGGCACAGGCCCCCCAACTCAATATATGGCTGCACCTGTGGCCATAGTTTCCAGGCCGGATCAACAAAAGTGTCCCTAAGCCAAATTTTTAATACGAAATGAACTGTATTTAGAAGTTTAGCACGATTGGACCCATTTGCTAACCGCCAAACATGTTGGCGTTTCCAGGCCAATTCAAACGCCAGTGCCGCTGACGTTTCTTCACACACCTGAACGACAAGATCTCTGGCGGTTCAGTCAAAGGATTAATAGAACGCGGAAGCTTACGTTAAATAGCATCATGCGCTAGCTCAGTGTTAGTAGTTCTATATCTACAATAGAATGGTTGCGAGTTCGAACCCCGGCAACGCATGTTTTTATTTTTAGCTACCTATATGCTACGGCCACTTGATCGGAAATATATATTGACTGGAAAATAAATTTGCGGATTAACAATGCCTTTTTTTAGCTATTCATACTACGGACAGTAGGCGGAAAAATAAAACTGAGATTAAGAGCAAGTATAATAAGGTCCAGTCAGCAGGCTGTAAGGGTTAAAATAATATATTTGTGTTTATATGGAGGAGAGAGAATAGGAGAGAGAATGGAAGCAGGCTCTCATGCAAGAGCCAGCTGCAGCACGTGCTCCTAGACGTATTGTGAGAGTGTAAAGTGGGTCATGCATTGATAAATTAATACATGCATATAGCCAACTATTATATGTGCTAGCTATAAGCTGACTATAAATGACGTGGCAATGGCATATAGCCAGCAGCCGGCTCTATTATTAACCTTGCTCTCAACTAGTAGTGGACTGTAGGGACTACTAGGAAGGAGGCGAGCAGGGCAGGAGATCTGCGGTGGCGTCAAAAAGTGGTCATAGATATGCCTCGATCTCCTCCTCAGAGGATGTACACAGGAGCAAGGAGGCGAGTAGGGCAGGAGATCTGCGGTGGCCTCAGGTCATAGATGTCAGGTCATAGATCCCTCACGTTGATCGGAGGCGTGGCGTGAGGGAAAATTAATCGACTGCGCGCCTGCTGCTGGTGCCAGTGATGTGATCGGAGACCCGGCCGCCTGGCACAAACGTACGCTCCCTGCTTTGCCGCTGCGTCTGTCGGGCCGGTGCTTTACTTTTCATGATGATGATTCCCGCTCATGATCCTAGGATTTATTAGCGCACAAATATCTTTTGAAACCGGTTCGTTCCTTCCTTCTTCCTATGGAAGAAATCTCCCCTTAATAATTTCCTAGCGTTCGGAACGTAAGATGTTTTCCATCGATCCGAATAAATTGACAGCACGTCTGGAACGACGCCACGCTGCTGAGTTGACCGGAAGACCTAAAGGCAACGGAAAAAGAATCCAACATCATGGCATAGCCACGATCAAGCTACAGTACTACCAAGCTACAGCTCATGACAGTGGGCATAGGCCCCCCAACTCAATATATGGCTGCACCTGTGGCCATAGTTTCCAGGCCGGATCAACAAAAGTGTCCCTAAGCCAAAAGTTTAATACGAAATGAACTGTATTTAGAAGTTTAGCACGATCTGACCCATTTGCTAACCGCCAAACATGTTGAGGCCAATTCAAACGCCAGTGCCGCTGACGTTTCTTCACACACCTGAACGCCAAGATCTCTGGCGGTTCAGTCAAAGGATTAATAGAACGCGGAAGCTTACGTTAAATAGCATCATGCGCTAGCTCAGTGTTAGTAGTTCTATATCTACAATAGAATGGTTGCGAGTTCGAACCCCGGCAACGCATGCTTTTATTTTTAGCTACCTATATGCTACGGCCACTTGATCGGAAATATATATTGACTGGAAAATAAATTTGCGGATTAACAATGCCTTTTTTTAGCTATTCATACTACGGACAGTAGGCGGAAAAATAAAACTGAGATTAAGAGCAAGTATAATAAGGTCCAGTCAGCAGGCTGTAAGGGTTAAAATAATATATTTGTGTTTATATGGAGGAGAGAGAATGGAAGCAGGCTCTCATGTAAGAGGCAGCTGCAACACGTGCTCCTAGACGTATTATGAGAGTGTAAAGTGGGTCATGCATTGATAAATTAATACATGCATATGCCAACTATTATATGTGCTAGCTATAAGCTGACTATAAATGACGTGGCAATGGCATATAGCCAGCAGCCGGCTCTATTATTATCCTTGCTCTCAACTAGTAGTGGACTATAGGGACTACTAGGAAGGAGGCGAGCAGGGCAGGAGATCTGCGGTGGCGTCAAAAAGTGGTCATAGATATGCCTCGATCTCCTCCTCAGAGGGTGTACACAGGAGCAAGGAGGCGAGTAGGGCAGGAGATCTGCGGTGGCCTCAGGTCATAGATGTCAGGTCATAGATCCCTCACGTTGATCGGAGGCGTGGCGTGAGGGAAAATTAATCGACTGCGCGCCTGCTGCTGGTGCCAGTGATGTGATCGGAGACCCGGCCGCCTGGCACAAACGTACGCTCCCTGCTTTGCCGCTGCGTCTGCCGGGCCGGTGCTTTACTTTTCATGATGATGATTCCCGCTCATGATCCTAGGATTTATTAGCGCACGAATATCTTTTGAAACCGGTTCGTTCCTTCCTTCTTCCTATGGAAGAAATCTCCCCTTAATAATTTCCTAGCGTTCGGAACGTAAGATGTTTTCCATCGATCCGAATAAATTGACAGCATGTCTGGAGCGACGCCACGCTGCTGAGTTGACCGGAAGACCTAAAGGCAACGGAAAAAGAATCCAACATCATGGCATGGCCACGATCAAGCTACAGTACTACCAAGCTACAGCTCATGACAGTGGGCACAGCCCCCCAACTCAATATATGGCTGCACCTGTGGCCATAGTTTCCAGGCCGGATCAACAAAAGTGACCCTAAGCCAAAAGTTTAATACGAAATGAACTGTATTTAGAAGTTTAGCACGATCTGACCCATTTGCTAACCGCCAAACATGCTGGCGTTTCCAGGCCAATTCAAACGCCAGTGCCGCTGACGTTTCTTCACACACCTGAACGGCAAGATCTCTGGCGGTTCAGTCAAAGGATTAATAGAACGCGGAAGCTTACGTTAAATAGCATCATGCGCTAGCTCAGTGTTAGTAGTTCTATATTTACAATAGAATGGTTGCGAGTTCGAACCCCGGCAACGCATGTTTTTATTTTTAGCTACCTATATGCTACGGCCACTTGATCGGAAATATATATTGACTGGAAAATAAATTTGCGGATTAACAATGCCTTTTTTTAGCTATTCATACTACGGACAGTAGGCGGAAAAATAAAACTGAGATTAAGAGCAAGTATAATAAGGTCCAGTCAGCAGGCTGTAAGGGTTAAAATAATATATTTGTGTTTATATGGAGGAGAGAGAATGGAAGCGGGCTCTCATGCAAGAGGCAGCTGCAGCACGTGCTCCTAGACGTATTGTGAGAGTGTAAAGTGGGTCATGCATTGATAAATTAATACATGCATATAGCCAACTATTATATGTGCTAGCTATAAACTGACTATAAATGACGTGGCAATGGCATATAGCCAGCAGCCGGCTCTATTATTAACCTTGCTCTCAACTAGTAGTGGACTGTAGGGACTACTAGGAAGGAGGCGAGCAGGGCAGGAGATCTGCGGTGGCGTCAAAAAGTGGTCATAGACATGCCTCGATCTCCTCCTCAGAGGGTGTACACAGGAGCAAGGAGACAAGTAGGGCAGGAGATCTGCGGTGGCCTCAGGTCATAGATGTCAGGTCATAGATCCCTCACGTTGATCGGAGGCGTGGCGTGAGGGAAAATTAATCGACTGCGCGCCTGCTGCTGGTGCCAGTGATGTGATCGGAGACCCGGCCGCCTGGCACAAACGTACGCTCCCTGCTTTGCCGCTGCGTCTGCCGGGCCGGTGCTTTACTTTTCATGATGATGATTCCCGCTCATGATCCTAGGATTTATTAGCGCACGAATATCTTTTGAAACCGGTTCGTTCCTTCCTTCTTCCTATGGAAGAAATCTCCCCTTAATAATTTCCTAGCGTTCGGAACGTAAGATGTTTTCCATCGATCCGAATAAATTGACAGCACGTCTGGAACGACGCCACGCTGCTGAGTTGACCGGAAGACCTAAAGGCAACGGAAAAAGAATCCAACATCATGGCATGGCCACGATCAAGCTAAAGTACTACCAAGATACAGCTCATGACAGTGGGCACAGGCCCCCCAACTCAATATATGGCTGCACCTATGGCCATAGTTTCCAGGCCGGATCAACAAAAGTGACCCTAAGCCAAAAATTTAATACGAAATGAACTGTATTTAGAAGTTTAGCACGATCTGACCCATTTGCTAACCGCCAAACATGCTGGCGTTTCCAGGCCAATTCAAACGCCAGTGCCGCTGACGTTTCTTCACACACCTGAACGGCAAGATCTCTGGCGGTTCAGTCAAAGGATTAATAGAACGCGGAAGCTTACGTTAAATAGCATCATGCGCTAGCTCAGTGTTAGTAGTTCTATATCTACAATAGAATGGTTGCGAGTTCGAACCCCGGCAACGCATGTTTTTATTTTTAGCTACCTATATGCTACGGCCACTTGATCGGAAATATATATTGACTGGAAAATAAATTTGCGGATTAACAATGCCTTTTTTTAGCTATTCATACTACGGACAGTAGGCGGAAAAATAAAACTGAGATTAAGAGCAAGTATAATAAGGTCCAGTCAGCAGGCTGTAAGGGTTAATAATATATTTGTGTTTATATGGAGGAGAGAGAATGGAAGCGGGCTCTCATGCAAGAGGCAGCTGCAGCACGTGCTCCTAGACGTATTGTGAGAGTGTAAAGTGGGTCATGCATTGATAAATTAATACATGCATATAGCCAACTATTATATGTGCTAGCTATAAGCTGACTATAAATGACGTGGCAGTGGCATATAGCCAGCAGCCGGCTCTATTATTAACCTTGCTCTCAACTAGTAGTGGACTGTAGGGACTACTAGGAAGGAGGCGAGCAGGGCAGGAGATCTGCGGTGGCATCAAAAAGTGGTCATAGATATACCTCGATCTCCTCCTCAGAGGGTGTACACAGGAGCAAGGATACGAGTAGGGCAGGAGATCTGCGGTGGCCTCAGGTCATAGATGTCAATTCATAGATCCCTCATGTTGATCGTAGGCGTGGCGTGAGGGAAAATTAATCGACTGCGCGCCTGCTGCTGGTGCCAGTGATGTGATCGGAGACCCGGCCGCCTGGCACAAACGTACGCTCCCTGCTTTGCCGCTGCGTCTGCCGGGCCGGTGCTTTACTTTTCATGATGATGATTCCCGCTCATGATCCTAGGATTTATTAGCGCACGAATATCTTTTGAAACCGGTTCGTTCCTTCCTTCTTCCTATGGAAGAAATCTCCCCTTAATAATTTCCTAGCGTTCGGAACGTAAGATGTTTTCCATCGATCCGAATAAATTGACAGCACGTCTGGAACGACGCCACGCTGCTGAGTTGACCGGAAGACCTAAAGGCAACGGAAAAAGAATCCAACATCATGGCATGGCCACGATCAAGCTACAGTACTACCAAGCTACAGCTCATGACAGTGGGCACAGGCCCCCCAACTCAATATATGGCTGCACCTATGGCCATAGTTTCCAGGCCGGATCAACAAAAGTGACCCTAAGCCAAAAGTTTAATACGAAATGAACTGTATTTAGAAGTTTAGCACGATCTGACCCATTTGCTAACCGCCAAACATGCTGGCGTTTCCAGGCCAATTCAAATGCCAGTGCCGCTGACGTTTCTTCACACACCTGAACGGCAAGATCTCTGGCGGTTCAGTCAAAGGATTAATAGAACGCGGAAACTTACGTTTAGTCAGCAGGCTGTAAGGGTTAAAATAATATATTTGTGTTTATATGGAGGAGAGAGAATGGAAGCGGGATCTCATGCAAGAGCCAGCTGCAGCACGTGCTCGTAGACGTATTGTGAGAGTGTAAAGTTGTTCATGCATTGATAAATTAATACATGCATATAGCCAACTATTATATGTGCTAGCTATAAGCTAACTATAAATGACGTTGCAATGACATATAGCCAGCAGCCGGCTCTATTATTAACCTTGCTCTAATAGTGCATGATTTATTTAGCTATTTATGCTACTGGCAGTAGACGTAAAATAAAATTAGTAGACGAGAAAAAAAATTACGGATATCATCAGATGAATTTTTAGCTATTTATGATACGGGCACTAGACATAAACATAAAATTACTTTGTAGCTATTTATGCTACACACATTAGATGGGAAAGTAAATTACGGATTAGCAACAAACATCTTACCTTGCCAAACGACAGTGCGGAAGTGAGTTTCCAAGTCTTGTGATCACCGTGGAAAAAACATTTAAATTAGAAAAGACAGCTCCAACTTTAACATAGATGTTTGGTTAGAAATGTCATACGTTTCTAAATGTTGTGGTCGTTTGTTTGAATCTGTTTGAATCCATAATCTGTAATTTTTTTTTACGCCTAGTGCCAATGGCATAAATAGCTAAAACAATAACGTCTAGCAATTTTATAATCAGTCTAGTAATTTTATTTTATTCCATCTAGTACTGTTAGCATAATAGCTAGAATGGCCAGCATTACGGCTAATTTATTTTTTCGCCTAGTGTCAATGGCATAAATTTTAAAAACAATCACGTCTAGTACCAGTAGCATAAATAGCTAAAACGGATGGCATAATGGAAAGACCGTATCTTTCTAAATCTTGTGATCTTTTGTTTAAATCCATAATCCGCAATTTTATTTCCTAGTCTAGTAATTTTATTTTTCTGTCTAGTGCCATTAGCATAAATAGCTAAAAGAAAATATTATATAGTAATTTATTTTTTCGCCTAGTGTGACATATAAATAGCTAAAAGATAATCACGTCTATTACCAGTAGCATAAACAGCAAGAAAAATTACGTGTTGTTGGAGTTCGAACTCACAACCAATCGACAACACAACGATACTATACCACTGAGTAACGACTGCTGGTGTAAATTATCTGCTTCTACATTTTATTACATGTTAGGTGAACATTAAGTTTACGTAGAAACGCCCAAGGCAATGGCGTTGGAACTGGCCTACAAACGCCAGTATGTTTGGCGGTTTAGAAAAAGGTCAGATTGTGCTAAACTTTTGAATATGGTTTATTTAGCGTTTAACTTTCGTCCTAAGGTCATTTCCGTTGATCCGGCCTAGTTTCCATAAGGCTTTTCTGTCCGCTCCGCGCCCCCTAGGCGGTGCTCGTGTCACCGTCGAAGACCAGCCATCACTAGTCTAGCTCGTATGGGGCAATGGAGTAAGTGGTCAACCCTAAACCCTGTCATTCTTCAGAAAAGTAGTTGTAAGATTCTAGAGATTTAGCTAGTGAATGGTATAGATTAGGAAAGTAACTTGAACTGTATATTCAACTGTAGGATTTGAACTGTAGTTCAACTGTCGTAGCTTGTGATTTCAACTGTCGTAGCTAGTAAATTCAACTATCGTAGCTACTGATTTCAACTGTATTTTCGACAGAATAATTATTTCCCGGTAGGATTTTAATGTGGGTTAGGTTTTCGGACACTTCCCGCCGCGCGCGCGTGTCTCCCACCCTAGCTCAGTATGTCCACGACTATGGCGACGGCGACTCCCGGCGGTGGATCTGGCGGTGGCGACCTCATCGGCGGTGAATCCGGCGATAAATCCGTCGGCGGCCCGCAAAGCGGCGCGTATTCGTTCGCGGGCGGTGGTGGGCGTGTGACCTCCCGCATCGAGAAGCCACAATCGTCGGTGGCGTTGACAGCCGAGGGGAAAGCGGTCGTAGCTTTCGCAAAGGCGGTGCTTGCGTCACCGTCGAAGACTAGCCAAGAGTGGTCTAGATCGTATGGGTAGTAGAGTAAGTGGTCAACACTAAACCCTGCAATTCTTCAGAAAAGTAGCTGTAAGATGCTAGAGATTTAGCTAGTGAATGGTATAGAAGAGTAGCCTCGCATGCTCGGTGAGGTGCGGCGCTACCGGGACATTGTCCAGGTTGAGCAGCCAGCCGTCCGGCAGGCGACGGCTGTCAGGCAGCATCGCCTTCGCGAAAGCTAGAGTTGCTCCGCCTCCTCGACCGTCAGCGGACGACGGTCGTTCGGGGCGTTGGCTTGCGGAGGTGGAGGCGATGGTGGTGGCAGCGCCACAGCCCGAGCCGCTGCAATCTGGACCCCCTAGATCCGGCGTTGTTCATTCCGGCGTTGCCACCAGAGCAACGAAGTCGTGTCAAGGCGGCGGCTTTGCTCGTGGTCCTCCTCCGTCGGCTAGTAACTTGGCCCGCGGCGGTGCATTCTAGCTGTGCGAGTGGAGAGTGGACGGAGAGGTTGAGGAAGAGGGCTGGATAGGCCCCGGGGTGGCTTATTAAAGCCGGTCGAATGAGCGTAGATGTCGTCACCATTAACGCCAAGACGGCATGCATGCCGCCACGTGGTTTCTGCGGTGCTGCTACGAGGTGACGCTTCACTGCGTCGCCCGCCTGAAACGATGCGCCGCCTGAAATGATGCGGCCCGTGCAACGATACGACGAGTCGGCACTGAAACGTTGCGGCGCCTGCATCGCTGCCACCTGCCTGCGCACCGATGATTCGTCTTGTGAGGATGACGGGCGGGGCAACCCTATCGGAGGCACGGGCCGGACAGTTTCCGCCACCGCGAAGGCAGCCCCCAAAGTTAGAGGCCTAGTTCGCGGTGCCGGACAGGTTTTGGGCCAGACGAGAGTTTTGCGACCCCTTAGTGTGGCATGTATTTTTGTCCGGCACCCCAAAGAGGCTTTAGAAGCCCTTATACGACCCTGGTGTAGATGCTCTTATAATTATATTAGACACTAAAATGTGATTTTTACAATAATTTTCTGTATTCACAAAAAATTATCTCCAAACTCCTTAGGTGCCAGAGGAGTTAGAGGAGTTGTGTCATGTTTCAGCGTCAAGAGGGTGTGCGTCTCAACCCCACTCAAGTGATGCGTGCTCGACGTGGTGATGACTCGCCGGTGGGGATGCTAGTTAAGGATTATGGCGAGAAAGCTAGTTAAGGATGCGACTTGGTGAGAAAAGCATCACAAAAGATTATAGTTTCCGTTGACGACAAGGACAATTATTGCACGCGTTTATTCCCGACGAATCTTTTTTTTCTACGTGTATTCCCTGACGAATCCTGGTCAACGACTTTGTACACGATTTTTGGATACACTAGATGATATTTTATTTTAGCACCAGATGAAAAAATTCCAAATAATTTTTTTGGATACACTAGATGATATTTTATGTTAGCACAAAAAATTCCTCGAAGAAAAGACATTATTTCTAGACTGCAAAAAAAAATCCAGGTTTTCCAAATGACTTTGTACATGATTTTGTTTTGTCCTTTTTTGCACAGTTCATTAAAAATGTGTTTTCTTCACGAATATTTTGTGGTAACATAAAATGTCGTGATGTATATTCGAAATTTTATTTGACATTTTGAAAAGTTTTCAAAATATTTTACATAACGGGTGCATCTGCACCGCCCGCGACCCGAAACGCCGTGTACCACATAGTTTGTATATTTATCTTAAGCGATTAATCATAGCACAAATTGCTCACCATTTGCGCGATTGCCGGATTTAATGTGCCGATATATGTACTAATTTCTATTCCATACCGCCTCCGTTTATCTAAAGAACTAAAGAAGGGTGTGAATTTTTTTATAGGTCAATCAATTTCAAGAATGATCAAGTTTTTAGAAAGAGTATGTACTATGTCTATTCCATACCGCCTCCGTTTATCTAAATAAGGGTGTGAATTTTTTAATAGGTCAATCAATTTCAAGAATGATCAAGTTTTTAGAAAAAGCAAAATGGACGGTTGGCCTCTGAATATTCGATCCCTAATTCTTACACACAAGAAAAAAAACAGTACTCGCCATTCTATGGCTTGGGTAGGAGCTGAGTAGGAAATGGGTGCATCAGCTATGCTGGTGATCCATTCATTAATCCCAACGGAGCGGTAATAACAAGCAGTAGGAGTCTCTCCATGGAGCGGCCGGAGCCTAGTTGCTTCACTCCATCATCAATGCCTTCTCCCCGCTCTCTCTCTCTGAGCTGCTGCTGCAGAGTTGCTTGCCACATGGGAGAAAAGATTCACATTCGATCTTCCGCAGCCGGAAATTTGGGGCATGCACTAGTAACAAGTACTGGACTGTAGCGATGCCTCGTCCATCTCCGGCCTATAAAATTCAGTACCCTTTCTCCTCAAGCAGCACACAAGCAAAGCAACTACCCTTCCTTTCTTCTTCTTCTTCTTCTTCTTCTTCTTCTTCCATCTTTATTACACTTCCTAGTGTCCAATCCTTTGTGTCATCATGTTTCCCGACGACCTTCTTCCAGTCCTTTCAGAATTTTGTGGTTGGCTTGTGTCGGAGAACTGTCCCAGGAACTGGGGGTGTCTCGTGAAGGATCGAGTAAGGGGCTGAACACGGAATCAAACAACCCTCAACATGCTCCGGCGACGGTGCTCGTCGGACTCGCTGCGGGACAGCACTGCAGAGATGGAACGCTCGGTCTTACCCAGGTTCAGGGCCCTCTTGTGGAGGTAAAACCCCTACGTCCTGCTTTGGTGTATTGCACTGCTTGGAGAGTTTACAGTACAAGGAGAGCTTGTCGAGCTCGAGGAGGCTAACAATGGCTATTTGCTAGTCTTCAGATCTAGGGTTAGGGTCTACTAGAGCTGAACCAACCGAAGATCGAACCCTTTGCACGGGCGTGCCTCCCCTCCTTTTATAGGCGTCTCGGACCTCTTCTGCCCAAACATTTGGGCGGGAAGGGTTACCACATGGCGACGAGGGAGGAGGCGCGGTGCACGATAAAGGTGAAGTCCACCATAAAGGTAGAGCTCGTGGACGCGGTCCACGGCAGGGGAGCGGCGTCACCAAAGCTGAGAAAGGCCACCGACCAGCAGGACGGTGGGCTGGCGCTTGCTGAGGTGGGGGGTGACCCACGGTGACGTCGTCCTTGGAGCGTAGCTGCAGACGGTTCCCTTATCACCAAAGAGGCAATACTCGTTGTCCGCTTTGCTTGGCTCCGCTTTGTTGACTGCTTTATACATGGAAGTGGCAACTGCGGCGCCGTCGTCATCGAGCGTAGGCACGCGCGTCACTCTGCACATGGCGCAGAGCCCATGTGCGCTCTGCCGCGGAGGCAGAGATGGCTTCGCGAGGAAGGATGCTCGGCGAGGTAAAAAAGGCCTCGCCGAGCCCTTCGGCTTGGTCCTTAGCAGAATTGCGGGTGGCGTCGGAGACGCCTTGTCGAGGAGCGACCCTTCGCCAAGGGAGGAAACCTTCGGCGAGGAGAGGAAGATCCTTCGCGAGGGGAAAACCCTCGCGAGGCTCGCCAGGCTGGAGAGCCTGGTCCTTAGTGAAAATCGTCCAAAGAGTCTTGTGGGCCCTGGCAGGCCGGCCCGTGGTACCCTGGTTTCCACTGTGCCGACAGTAGCCCCCGGGCCCGCGACGGGCACGCCGAGGCCCATGGACGCAGGCGAAGCGTCGAGGGGCCAAAAATGCCTGACAGGGCCGCGACACGTGGAGCGCTGCGGTTGCGCCGCGGCCACGATCTCCTCGGCTTCAACGGGCAACCCGGTGGGGCCCGCCACGTCCGGGGCAACTCACTACAAGAAATATGTCAACTAGTGACCTTCTATCAGTGACCCTGAAAAAATTAGTCATAGATCTGCGACCATTTTGAACCACTTGGTCATAAGCTGTTTTGGAGGGTCTAAACCCGAAAACATAACGACCAATTTGGTGAGAAAGGTCATAGTCTCATTGCATGAATTGGTCATAACGTAAACAGTAGTAGACTACGACCTTTTTGCTAGCCGATTACGACCAATTTAAATGGTCATTCGTATTAATTGACAGCCAACTCAGCAATCTTGTCTACGTGTTAGTGCTTACGTGTCATTTTTTTTGCTTACGTGGCACTACTCAACCATTGTTTTGACTCACTAACATGTGGGACCCATTGACAGAAGGAGTACATGTTGACTTGTTGACTTATCTGAACGGTGGGACTAGAAGCCACAAATGACATGTGGGTCCCGCACCCCAGCCCCACCTGACGTGCAGATCCCACCCCAGACCCCCACCTGACATGCGGGTCCCACTCGCAGGAACCTTTGGGTCCAAATTTTAGAGATTCACGCGCGAGACAGCCGGCCAATGAGACGCGAGGAACAACCTCCACGCAGATCACCCCGTTGGATGTGATCTGAACCGTCCGTCACGCACCCATCCAACGGTGGAGCTCGTCCCGAAAAAACAAAACGCCGCACTTTAGAGAAAAAATTCGGAGGAGCGCGCGCGCGGTCCAAATTCTAGATCGAACATTCGAACCCCACCACTCCGGAACCGCTAACCCTAGCCATTTTCCCCATCCTCCAGGGCTCCAGATCGAAACTCACACCGAAACCCTAGCGCCCACCACTCGTCTGTCCTCTCCCCTCGCTGCCCATCCCGATTTCTCTCCGCCGGCGACCACCCATCTCGCCTCCCAGGTCCTACCTCCTCCTACCTCCTCGATGCCACGGACGAATGCCGTCCTCCTCGCCATCGACGACGCCGATGAGCGGCGTGGGCGGGGGTGGCTGGGCTCTCCACACCTCTCCCTCCCGAGGCGGCGCGCAGGAGCAGCTCGGCACCTTCCTCTTCCTCTCTAGCTGACGCGACTGCAAGCATGGTAGGAGACTTGGAGCTGCCGTGTCCGGTGCTCCCTTCCGGCGAGGACGCGTCGCAAGAGGACCCACGGCGCCTTCGTCGACCTGCTCGTCGCCCGCGCATTCTCCCTCCATTCGCCGTGAAGACGAGCGTTGGCGCTGCTCCAGATCCGCTAGAGAGGTATGGTCCCTCTCTAACCTAACATTACCCAAATCCAATCCAGACGCGCTTGGTGACGTTTTCCTGGCTCGGCGGTGGTGGCCTATCACTCCGGTGCCGGATCTAGAGGCCCCCGCCGCTCGAGATGTTCCTGCAGGAGCTGCTCCCTCCCCAAGATGAACGGGCTCCACCTCCACCCGACGGTCGCCACCGCTGTCGTCCACGACGCTGGCCGCACCAGCGGCGAAGTGGATGTGGAGAGGCTGCTCACAAACCAGGACGAGCCCGTACATCAAGCGGATGTTGGAGGACGTGGTCAACCTCAACTCAAGCTCACCAAGTGCCCATGCGACGGGTACCTCGCCGCCGCTTTTTGGGCGCTGGACTACCTCCGCATCCACCTCGTCCACCTCTCCGGCGGGAAGATCGGCGACTGCCACATCTACATGTTCAACAGTAAGGTACGTTTCTGGATGTAGAGTCATCAGGCATCTCTAGTGTTTGCAAGTGTTGTGTCCAGCAAGCTGTATCAGTGTCAATGTCTCCTTTATATAAGTGTTCTTGCAAACTAGAAAACTAAAATACACAACCAGCGCGACGTACTGTCTTGAAAGAGTAGATAAATAAAGGCGCCAATGCTTTAAAATCCATACTGTCTTGAGGTTAGTCTAAGATTAATGTGGACATGTGGCAGTTGCCAATTGCCACTTTGCCAGTATTCAGTGAAATATAGTTTTCATATGAGGCAGCACTTGTCATAAAACATAAAGATTTATGCATGTTTCTTGCCCAATATTATCTATTCTTTTCATAGGATTTGCTCTATACACAAATTTGTATGAATTGCCACTGCTGTTCCTGAAGAACACTTGGTGCTATAAAAGATCAACATAATGCTGTATTCCCAATTGGTCATTCCGTCATTGTCTGGTGACATGACTACACTTTCTTAGAAAGATGAACTGCAGTCATCCATGGTTAATTTTTGTAGTAACTAGTGTCTAAATACCTATTTGCAGGGATGGGGAGTGTGACATAGGTCCTGAAGAAATTGCTACTTATTATTCAGCACCAGTGTAAAGTGGTTGACCTGGGTATTCTAGTAGTTGAAAGAAAGTTTACTCTGAATTCTATTTTTTGTTATTTATTAGTCACTTTGTACAGTTTCAGTATCCATGTGACTATCGTACTTTTGCATGCCATTTTCCATCAACCTTTTAATAACTGATCACTGAAGTAGTTTACTTCTTAGAGTTGATATTCACTGCGCATGATCTGCTTGTCCAACCCAATAAAACTGATGTGAGTTACAAGAGTTTATAATGTAAGCGTTTTATGATTTGTATAAAGTTCTAGTTTATTTGAACTCATATTGGCTTATGTTCTTGGTGATCTGCTTGAGAAGTTCAACTTGTCTTTCATGTGTGCAATTTTTTTTACCGAATCGTACCAGTCCATCACATTCAACTACACATCGATTTGTTACTCTTGTTTTTCTGTAAATAATATTGAAGGATCCAAATGCACTATACAGGGTCAAAAGTTGTCTGGTGGTGGTCTCGACCTACCCTTATGGTTTGGGTTGTGTAGAGGTACACGGTGGTGGCGCTGCGGTGCGCCACCTTCATCGCGCTGGGCCACATGTGCCACCATCTGCCCACTACACCGAGCGCATCGTCCAATGCTTCATTGTCCGCACCATCTTCATGGTCCCTGGTATGCTATGTAATCTCGCGCTTTGCAGCCCCCTTGTGTCAGATATCTGTAGGATCAATCTGGAGCGTGTTAAACCTGAACTTGAGACTGCACCACAGTCCAGTTACATTGTCTGACAGCTCTTTCAACCTGAACTGATGTTTTCATTTGTTTGCACATATACTGATTAGGATAGCTGCTGCAATTATTTATCTCTCCAATTTGTACCCTTAGCTAAATGATCGAGGCTTTGATGTGCAAGATCTTCAACCTTGTTTCCTTATATGTGCATGTCATCTCCTCAGTAGTACGTGTTTCTCCTCTGCTGTAGTTCTCAAGATGCGCAAACTGTTGGTCTGCAACAATCAACCCCACTGCAATGCGGTTGTATTAGACTATAAGCATAAAGTATCAGTTGTAAGGTGTATTAAACTATCCCAAGTCCTAATATTTTTTATGTGAGTGTAAAGTGTCATATGGTATACAAATCAAACAATTCATTGTTTAGTTGTTATGTGTATGCTAAGCAATTCAATGCCCAATTTTGATGAATAGGCCTATTCGGCTATTCCTGATTATTTGTAGAATGATAAAATATTGGTGTGTCTTTAGTTTTTATTTAAAAATAGTGGCATCATGTCTACTATCAATGACGTATATCTTTTGTTCTCTTTTGAATGCACAGATGTTTTGAATCAGCCAGTCATTGCCAAGGAAGAAGCAGTATTTGAAGAAATATTTTCATGCAACTCCCATGTTTTGTCGCTGTTAATTGAATGCTGTAGGTTGCTGGGACCTGTATGAAATACGAATGTGATGTAAATTTGTAGAATATCTAATCTGAAATATTTCTGTAATACTCACCTATTTGGGCTTACACTGATATATATTGTTATTCGATCTGGATTGAAAATGCTTGTCTAAGGGGCTGTTGTTGACTATAAAGTGGCCAAGGCCCAAACTATATTTGAACAGTAATTCAGAAAAGAAACGAAAAAATAATTCAGGCCTGAACATTCCGTGGCCCAAGAAATAAAAGGCACAGAAAATATTGGGCTTGGCTCGTTTAGCAAAATTCAATTTGTCCGAAAAAAGAAACATTAACGGGCTGATTATTGGGCTCAGCCCATGGAATGAACTCAACTGGATTGGGCTGATTTTAATTTACAACCATTTCGATTGGTCACAATTTTGCCACGTCAGCTTTGCCACGTTGGATCTGACGTGGTCTGGCCAGATTGCTAGTGACCAAAAAATTGGTCATAACATCTGTGACCTTTTATTTTGGTCATAACCGTCTATGACCAATTCCTAAAAAAGGTCACGTAGTTTCATTAGTGACGCTCATCTTTTGACCAACTGTTTTTGGTCACAAAAAGGTCATAAATGAAAAAATGTGACCATTCAGTGACCAATATGCAGGGTCACCAGATAGCATATTTCTTGTAGTGACTGGTCAATAAAGCCTGGGTGCGCGGTCGGCGCCCATCACTTCTCCCATAACTCCTCCGCAGACTTCTCCCCACGCCTTCAATCTCTCCAGTGCGCTCCACCTCTAGAGCCCTCATCTTCTTCTCCGGCGACCATGGCACCCAAGAGAGCAGCTGCCGACCTGAAGGGCAAGGCCACAGCGCAGGCGAGCACGTCTGCGGCGATGGCGCGCGCCGCTGCTCTCGAGGGAGAACTGCCGCGGACGCGTGTCACCGTGGCGACGATAGCGACGGTGCGCCACCTGGCGGCGGCGAGAACCAATGAGCACGGCGCCACCGAAATGAGGCCGGCTGGCGGCAGGCTCACCGAGACGTTCTACCCCATCTTCCTCCATACTCTCTACACCCGCCTGATTCCACCGTTCTCTGACTTCCTCCTGGCGATCTTGGAGGTGTACCAGATCCAACTGCTTCATCTTCATCCCAACTCCATCCTCATCCTCGCCATCTTCGCCCACTTCTGCGAGGCCTACATCGGCATCCGCCCCTCGGTGGCGCTCTTCCGCAGCTTCTATTCTCTCCGGAACACCGCCCAGAACGAGCGGCTCGGGTGCGTCTCCTTTCGCATCGCCGACGCCAGGAGTGAGAACTACATTCCCATCGCCTGGTGCGGTGAGGAAGCCATCACCAAAGTGACGAAGAAAGTGGATAAATTCCGCGAGAAGTGGCTATTCGTCGACGCCAAGGCCACACACCCCCTCTTGGAGGTGCCTGAGGGGCCCCCGAGGAAGTGGGCGCGCTGGGCGAGCGCGGACTTCAGGGGCTCGAGGCTTGACGCGGTGTACGAGTGTATCCGACGCATCCGCGAGGCAGGGGTCACCGGCCAGATGGTGGCGAAAGATTTCACGAGGCGCCGGATCACTCCCCTGCAGATGCACGCCGAGCCGGTGTGGAGGTACGGCGGCAAGGGGGACGCAATGCGTCTGAGCAAGGATGGCTTCGCGCCTGAGGTACTATGCCAGATCATGGGCGTCCTCTTCACGACGTCGGAGATCCCGTCCGCCAAAAAGGAGGAGGCCAAGCCGCTCATCAGCTTCGCCGAGGAGAGCATCGTGGAGCAGCGCGCGCGCATGCCCACGTTCGACGAGTGGGGAATTGTGCCTGCAGGGCACCGCGGGCCCCGCCCCAACCCGTGGGCGGCGGAGCCGGAGTACATGGACGAGCTTCCGGAGCCTGAGGAGACCGAGGAGTCCGCTGAGGAAGAGGCCTCAAGAGGCGAGGACCCCCTCGGCGAGGATGAGGCCTCGAGGGACGCCGGCCCCGCTGGTGAAGACGCCGGCTCCTCAAGGAGCGTTCCTGCTGAGGTGGACCTCCAGGTGCTCTCCAGCGATGATGAGGGCGCCTTCCACGTCGTCCGCTCCCAACGCGTTGAAGAGGAGGAGGGGACGAGCGGCGGCGGGGGAGGGTGCCGCGAACTCCGCTCCAAGGCCGTCCATGACAGGAGGGCCGCAACCGCGAGAGACACTCCCCGCGTGGAGGCCGGAGCGACTCGGGAGGTGGCCGGAGCAAGCAACACCCAGCCACCCAAGGCGAAGAAAAGGGTGTGGGTGATGGCCGGCGAGTAAGCCTCTGACTTTTCCCTTCTTAACATTTTGCTTCTGAATAAACCCCTCTTGGAGAGTCTTCAACTTGTCTTCCTTTCAGGCATCCCGCGAAGCCAAAGAGGCGGCGGCTCCACAAGCTTGGAGAGACCGCCAGCGTCGTCACGGAGACGCCGGAGGCCGACGAGTCACGGCAGGCAGCTGTCCCTCCCGCGGCCGAGCACCGTGCAGAGGTCGCGGTGGGGTTGGAGGTCACGCCGCCGCCGATTCGGGCGGCGACTCCTCCCGCGGCGGAGCGCCGCGCGGAGGAGGTGATTGTAGAGGCGGCGCCGTCGCCAACCAGGGCGTCGACTCCTCCAGCGATGGAACACCGCGCAGAGGAGGCGAGAGTGGAGGCGACGCCGCTGTCGCCGAACAGGGCGGCCACTCCTCCAGCGATGGAACACCGCGCGGAGGAGGCGAGAGCGGAGGCGACGCCGCTATCGCCAACCAGGGCGGCCACCCCTCCCGTCCAGCAAGAGACGGAGGAGGAGGGGATGGACGAGGACATCGTCGTGGAGCCGCCTCCAGAGGAGGAGGAGGCTCCCTCGAGAAGGGCTGATGTGCCCGAGGCCGCGGCGGACGCGGCCATCATAGAGGGGACCGGAGGCGCCCCTGAGGAGCAGGAGGCGGAGGCACCGCCGGAGCCCACTGGCGCTGAAGCTGAGCGCGAGGGGGCGCCCAGCCCCCAGAGGGCAACCGAGGCGAGCGCCGAGGGAGGCGCCTCCACAAGCCCCCGGACCGCACCAGAGGCGGTCGTGGGCCCGAGGCAGGAGGCCCCGGGCGCTTCGACGAGGATCGAGGACTCCGCCCCCAGCAGTAGTGCGGGAGCCTTGGCGCTGCACGGGTCGCAGCGCCAAGCAATTCGTCGCCGGGTCATCCTCGACCAGGCGCGGCGAGCACTCGACGGGCTGGAGGAGCAGCTCGCCGAGGAAGAAAATGCCCTGGCAGAGGAAAGGGCAAGGCTCAGCGAGGCCTGGGCCCTTCTCTACGAGAGGGTGGAGGTGTGCCGCCGGTGGGACGCGGCGGCCCAGGCGGAGCGCCAAGAGGCCCTCCGCTTCGCCAAAGAGACCCGCGACAGCGTCAAGCGGGAGGCGCAGGAGGTGATGGAAGAGCTCGACGCCGCCAGGGAGGTGCTCGAGGTGGAGACCGCCTCCAAGCATGACGAGCTAGCGGCCGCGGAGCAGAAGTTTGCTGCTGACTCCGAGGTCGCCAGAGCCAGCCTGAAGGAGCTCCGCGAGCTGCTAGATGCCCGCGAGGGGCAGCTGGCGTCTCGTGAGGCCGAGCTGCAGCGGCGCGAGGAGGAGCTCTCCCTCCGCGAGAAGGAGCTGCACAGGCGCGAGGAGCAGGTCCAGCTGCTGGAGAAGGACCAGGCCACCCGAGAGGGGCAGCTGCAGGAACGCGAGGGTCGGGTGGCCACCGACGAAGCCAACCTCGCGGCGGAGCGAAAGAGGCTCCAAG
This sequence comes from Puccinellia tenuiflora, assembly GCA_012064385.1. NCBI lineage: Eukaryota > Viridiplantae > Streptophyta > Magnoliopsida > Poales > Poaceae > Puccinellia > Puccinellia tenuiflora. The sequence goes on from QRDG01002246.1 coordinate 1,798,114, forward strand.
AAGAGGCTGACCTCAAAGTCAAGCTCGTCCGCGAGGGCCTCGCCAAAGAATATGACGAGAAGGCCACGAAGCAGGAGGACCGCTTCACGACCAAGTGCAAGGAGTTCGAAAGGCGCATCCAGGAGCTTGAGCAGGTGGAGAAGCGGTTGACCTCTTGCCTCGAGGTCTCCCGGGAGGCCCAGATTCGCGCGGAGGGGAACGCCATCGCCCTGGAGAGAGACCTGGACGAGCTCCGGTAGCAGGTGGGACCGGCCGCAGCTCTGGCGGAGCAGGCACGGGACCAGTGCCAGGTCGACCGGTCCATGACGCGCCAGCGCCAGAGCATTCTTCAAAGCTTGGTGAGCCGCGCACACGCGGTTGGGGACGACCTGAGGATCGATGTCCCCTCCTTCTCCGCAGCGACCGACGATGAAACCTCATACTCGTACTTCTTCGAGCAATTCCTCGGGAGGCTTGAAGGGGTCGCGAAGGGTTTTGACGAGCGCGTCGTGGAGGAGAGCCGCGAGCTCCTTGTCGTCGCCGTCACCAACATCTTCAGCAACCTCGTGAGGCTCCATCCCTCACTTGACCTTAAGGAGGTGATGGCACCGCCGAGAGCCATCAGCAACAAGGCGCGGGAGACCGCCTCACAGGCCGCCATCGCGTTCGCCAAGAAATTCGACCAAGTCGTGATCGAAGGCGACAACGAGGAAGATGCTCTGGAGGAGGCGGAAACCGCCATGGACAAGGCAGGCACCTCGGGAGGCGCGACGGCCTGAGCTCCTGTATCTGAACGTGTAGAGGCGCATACTAGTTGGCATTCGTTTTGGTTGTAAACTTTTGTAAAAACTTGTTAAGTTATGTTGGAGTGTGCTTGTGAATGTCCCTCGGGAGGCTTTTGTCTTTCCCCTTCATGTCTTTTTCGCTCTACGTCTTAGGACCCTCTCTTAGCGCTACACCACCGCCGCTTCGGTATGTGCGAGTCAGTGCTCCACAAGTCCGGGGGGTGCGTGAGGCCTCAAGAAGTAAGAGCTCCTCGAAGCGCGATGCTTGGGGCCCCCCTTCGACGTGCAAGCAGCCCATGAGGCATAAGAGAGAGAAAAGAGACTCGAGGGGCAAAAACCGGCGAGAGGGAATTCAAACAAGTTTAGACTTAGCTTGGCGAGGCGTTTCTGCCTTGGAGAGGGTGTTGGCTCCCTGGCGAGGCGTTGTTGCCTTGGAGAGGGTGCCTGATGCTTGTTTCCTGCACTTGGACAGATAGGCATACCCACAAGCAATAGATAGCTAGATAACTTGTGCTCGTAGGTTCCTTCATGTGTGTCTCACGAGGAGAGCAAGCACCAAGGTTTTTGGTGATCCTTGGTGAGTTGACGTGCGCGGGAGCTGACCCATGAGTTCAGAGCTCCTTGGGAGTTGACATGCATGAGAGCTGACCCGCAAGTTCAGAGCTCGGATCCCTTGGGTTTGAGGCGCTGCCGGGATGCTCCCGTGGCATGGCACCATGCTAGCCCCCGCTCGTGAGATACACAGGAGGGATCATACGAGCGAGAATAAATAGCGACAACATAACAGCTTAGCGAAGCCGCAAAACATGCTGGCGCGATGCGCAAAGGTTCAGAATGACCTGAAATAATTGTTCATTACACTGGCGTGGCCAGAAGTTTTTCTTCTTCGATGATGAAGTTTTGCTTCTCTGGGAGCGCGCTTCCCTATTTGAGAGGCAGGTTGGCGCCGATGGTGACGCTAGCCCCCGAGCCGTTTGCCTCCAGAGACACTTGCTTTGTCGCGGCCTTCTCCTGAGAGCAGCTGCTTTTTCTTCGCGGGGGGCCTCGGGAGGGGTTCTTCGTCCTCGTCGGTGGGGGACGCCACCTCGGCAGCCTTGTAAGCCACTTGCGCAGCATACACGGCGTCAGAGACCACGCCGCGGATGACGATGGTGCCACTGGAGCCAGGGAGCTTGACGAGGTTCTAGGCGTGGTGGGTGACCGCCATGAACTTGGCGAGGGCAGGGTAGCCGAGGATGGCGTTGTAGGGCAGGCCGATGTGTGCAACGTCGAAGTCGATCAGCTCGGTGCGGTAGTTGGTCTGGGTACCGAAAGTGACCGCAAGCCTCACTTGCCCCAGAGGCGTCGTGAGGCCCTCCGTCACCCCCGAGAAGGGCCTGGTGGGCATGAGCCGCTCGTAGGGCACCTGCAGCTTCTCGAACGTCTCGACGGAGATGACGTTGAGGCCGGCACCCCCATCAATGAGCGTCTTAGAGACGGCGATGTTGTTGATGGTGGGAGTGCAGACCAACGGGATGGTGCCAACGGTTGAGGTGGACTTGGGGTGGTCGGCGGAGTCAAAGGTGATGGGGTGCTCAGACCACTTGAGAGGCCTAGAGGCCTCGACCCCGGGAAGGGCTGCTGCGAGCTCGCGAGCGAATTGCTTGAAGTGGCGGTTGGAGCGAGGGGCCTGAGCCCCGCTGAGGATGCAAGCGGCCCCGCGAGGCACCTGGTAGCCCTCATCAGCCTCGGCAGGCAGGTTGTCGTTCGCGGGCTGGACGGCATTGGCCTGGGGGTTCTGCTGGTAGTTGTCGTTGTAGTTGTTGTTCCAGCGTCGCCCCCCGCGGCCGCCGCGGCCTCCGTTTGCCTCGCGAGCCTCCCGAGCCTCTCGAAGCCTCTTGATGTCGAAGCAGTCCTCGGTGGCATGAGAATGCCTGTTGTGGTACATGCAGAAGGGACGATCATCCTTCTTCTCAGGTCCTGCGGCTGGAGTGGCAGCTTGGCGAGGCTGCTTGGCGTCGGGCTCGGCCGCGAGGACCGCAGTAGTCTTGCGCTTCTCCGAGGATTTCTTCTTTTTTGACCCCTCGGCGGGGTCCCCTGGCTCGTTCTTAACGAACAAGCGGCCCTCTTCAGCCTTGGCGCACTTGTCCGCCAAGTCGAAAAGCTTGACGACGGTGGTGATGTTGTCATGGATGCCGAGCTTCTCGAGCATCCGCACATCTGTCACTCCAGCCTGAAAGGCTGAAATGACCTGCGCGTCGGTGGCGTTGGGAATCTTGTTCCGCACCTGGCTAAAGCACTGGATGTACTTGCGAAGGCTCGGAGGTCGTTGTAGGTGAGGCCGCGCTCGTACGTGCCCTTGAAGTTCACGACGAAGCACCGGCAGAGCTCCTCCCAAGAGTTGATGGACTCGGCGGGGAGGTTGGTGAGCCATGAGGACGCGGAGTCCTTGAGGGCCATGGGGAACCAATTCGCCATGACCTTGTCGTCACCCCGGCGGCCTGGATGGCCAGAGTGTAGAGCTGCAGGAACTCCAGGGGGTTGTTCTTGCCGTCGTAGCGCGGAGGCAGGTCCGGCCTGAACTTGACGGGCCAAACGACGCGACGGAGGGTGCGGGTGAACGCGGCCGTCGTGCCGTATGTGACCGTGCCATTGGCGAGGGTGGCGCGGAGATGGCGCCCGGCGGCGGCGACGTCCTAGACGGCGCGGTTGCGGCGTTCCTGCCCGCGCTCGATGCTCACGCGTGCGTCCTCAGGGGCTCGCTGCACGATTTGGCAGTCGTGCGGCGACGACGCGTGCGATGCAGCGCGGTTGTCGCGAGGAGGAGCCCCCGCTGGAGCAGGTTGCGGCGCAACCGGTGGAGCTGGAGCAGGTGCAGGATGGAGAGGAGGCGCGGGAGGGGCGCCTGGCGCCACGTCCCCCACGCGGCCCGAAGGAACCAACGAACGGGACGGGGCAGGGGCGGCGACGCGAGCAGCGCCGACGAGCTCCGAGAGGCGGTTGAGCCAGCCCTCCTGGGCCTCCGGCGTAGGACGGTACTGCAGCAGCTCCTGCGCCATGAGAAGAGCAGTTGCCGGGCTGGGCGCAGGGCGGCCCAGCGAGGAGGCAGCACGGTCCCGCGACGGGTGCAGGGAGGAGGCCTCCTCTTCGTCGAGGTCGTCTTCAGCGTAGTCGTGTTGGTCGTCGTCCTCCGGGTGCTCGACGCGGGGCTCGGGGTTGGCGCGGCCCGCCGGAGCAGCGCTCCCGCGTGGGCGGCTGCGTGGGTTGCCAGCGGGAGGAGCGGTGGCGGCACTGGCTGCCCGGCGAGTGAGTCGTTCGGTGCGAGAAGGGCCGGCCATGGCTGCGTCGAGGTTGAAGATGCGCCTCAGCCCCCTACCTGGCGCGCCAAATGTCGGAGAACTGTCCCAGGAACTGGGGGTGTCTCGTGAAGGATCGAGTAAGGGGCTGAACACGGAATCAAACAACCCTCAACGTGCTCCGGCGACGGTGCTCGTCGGACTCGCTGCAGGATAGCACTGCAGAGATGGAACGCTCGGTCTTACCCAGGTTCAGGGCCCTCTTGTGGAGGTAAAACCATTACGTCCTGCTTTGGTGTATTGCACTGCTTGGAGAGTTTACAGTATAAGGAGAGCTTGTCGAGCTCGAGGAGGCTAACAATGGCTACTTGCTAGTCTTCAGATCTAGGGTTAGGGTCTACTAGAGCTGAACCAACCGAAGATCGAACCCTTTGCACGGGCGTGCCTCCCCTCCTTTTATAGGCGTCTCAGACCTCTTTTGCCCAAACATTTGGGCGGGAAGGGTTACCACATGGCGACGATGGAGGAGGCGCGGTGCACCATAAAGGTGAAGTCCACCATAAAGGTAGAGCTCGTGGACGCGGTCCACGGCAGGGGAGCGGCGTCACCAAAGCTGAGAAAGGCCACCGACCAGCAGGACGGTGGGCTGGCGCTTGCTGAGGTGGGGGGTGACCCACGGTGACGTCGTCCTTGGAGCGTAGCTGCAGACGGTTCCCTTATCACCAAAGAGGCAATACTCGTTGTCCGCTTTGCTTGGCTCCGCTTTGTTGACTGCTTTATACATGGAAGTGGCAACTGCGGTGCCGTCGTCATCGGGCGTAGGCACGCGCGTCACTCTGCACATGGCGCAGAGCCCATGTGCGCTCTGCCGCGGAGGCAGAGATGGCTTCGCGAGGAAGGATGCTCGGCGAGGTAAAAAGGCCTCGCCGAGCCCTTCGGCTTGGTCCTTAGCAGAATTGCGGGTGGCGTCGGAGACGCCTTGTCGAGGAGCGACCCTTCGCCAAGGGAGGAAACCTTCGGCGAGGAGAGGAAGATCCTTCGCGAGGGGAAAACCCTCGCGAGGCTCGCCAGGCTGGAGAGCCTGGTCCTTAGTGAAAATCGTCCAAAGGGTCTTGTGGGCCCTGGCAGGCCGGCCCGTGGTACCCTGGTTTCCACTGTGCCGACAGCTTGGTGCTCTGATCGCTTGGGTTTGTGGTTGGCTTGGTACTCAGATCGCTTGGGTTTGTGGTTGGCTTGCTGGTTTTCTTGCTGCTCGCTTTGCTGCATTTGTTTCAGCTTGTAAATGGCCTCATCGTTATCTTAAGGTATTATTCGTCATTGTTTCTTCGTACTGCTTTTTGTTCCTATGGATGACCACTAATCTTTGCTAATCGATTATGTTTGCTGTGCTGTACTTGTAGGCGTGCCGTAGCGCAAACAACATAGCCGAAGCCGGAAATATGCAGTTTCTGATGCTCACAATTAATGTTGTGGCCTACTTTCTCACCAACTCCCTCCCCCCGTCGAGCAACAAAGACGATCGCTACTACCGTAAGATGGCATTTTACCAAACTCTTAAGATGTATATGTGCCCCACCGTAGGCGCCATGACCCTCTATGCCTGGTACGTATTTCTTTCCCAGTCCGTCATTTAATTTGCTTTTGCTTTAGTTCTATAGTACAACCTAGCCTGACCCTCTTTCTTTGCCAGGGGCTGTACCTACACAGCTGCATGGTACGAAAATGAGGCTGCCCATGAGAAGGAGGACATCCTCTTCGCGGCCGCCAAGACTAGCTTCCAAGAAGCTGCCATCATGCTGTACGCGGCCCGGAGGGGTGAGAAGGCTGCCATCGTTCAGGCCAGACAGGCGCTCGTACCCGAGCACATGTTGGACGCCGATGAAGGTGTCCTCCAAGCAAGAGGCGTGCTCGCCGCTGCCCTAGAGGACTTCAATGCATGCGAACAGGAGTGCGCTGATGCCAAGCCGCCGCGCCAGGGGTTCATGATGCTTCCCGATTTCATCAGGTGGACTGTACGTGGAGCCCTTATTGTTGGTGCAGGCGTGTCCGCCGGCATGGGCATGTGTGCTATAAAAGCGATATCCTACAGTACGCTCTACAGGTTTGACCAGCTGACAATAAAGGACTTGGATAAAGACACGCCTTCTATATTGTGATGTACACCTTCCACCTTAATGTCGCGGTGTCAGCGTTCTTAGGAGTTTAGATGGTGTATGCTGGCCGTTATGGTAGAGGTGCCTGATGATGCAATGCTTGGTTTAGGTAGTGCTAGCTATTTAAAATCTCTTCAAAGTTGATGGGTGTCTACAATAGGTGGCATCCAAGATCAACCCTAGATTTAGTTTGTTAGATGTTTAAAATCTCTCCAAAGTTGATGGGTGTCTACAATAGGTGGCACTCAAGATCAACCCTAGATTTAGTTTAATTTTTGGAAAAGTTCACTCTTTCATGTAAGGCACCCTGTAACACCCGCCAAGCTGCTCATTAATGAATTTCTCTTTAGTTAGTTTCTGAGTTACTGCATTTCGTTTGTCTATCATAACTTGTACTCCGTATTTGTTTAAGGGAAACACTTATGTTCATCCGGGGGATTCCGTCTCGCGATCGTCTCACGTGGGAGACATCAGGGTTGCGGGACCCACCCCAAGCGTTAACTGCGTTGCTCTTCCTCCCGATCTTCTCTTCCACTTGTTTTCTTCCTTGTCTCCACCCCACCAGCACACCCTCGCCGCGCGCTGCCCAAATCCTTGCTCCGCCTCTCACCAGTGTATGCCGGCGCCGCCCCAAATTTATCCCCGTCAATCGTTTGCTACGGATCCATGAAGGCCGAGCTCCGCTCTCCCTCTTTTTTTCATCTCTGGGAGGCTCACCGGCCGGTGCCGTGACTCGTGAAGCCGCCGCTGCTACAAGGGTGGCCACCGGAGCTACATTGGCAAGGCGGCGTTGCTGCGTGGGGAGAGGCGGCGCTGCTTTCATGCTAGGACGCAGATGCTACGAGGGGGAGGCAGCGGTGCAAGCAATGCTACGGCCGATCCAGGGCCGGTCCTGAGATTTCGAGGATCCGGGACAAAACTAAAATTTTGGGCCCCTTAGTATAAAACTATAAATAAGTAAGCATATATGTGTTAGTGAAATAGAAATCAAACGAGAGACATTGTTAAATATATGCTCATGATCACTCACAATGTTATCATCCGCGTTCATATCGATGTTGTCTTCTGTATTGATCATGTGTTCTAGATTAACATTACTTTGTTCCCCCACAAGAATTAGCGCCAACTCATTTGGATTTTGAAGCTGATATTACTCTTCAAAAATTTGTGAATAGATCCTGTCTATAAATCTATCAATTTTTGTTTATCTTTTACCCTTTTCCTTTTTGCAGCATCGAATAAAGACTTCATAATAATAACGCTGTAAATAAAAAATGGTAATCAAAATTAGGGCATAACATAAACTACGTATAATAAAAAAATTAGAGAAGATCCATCGATAAATTTACCTGATACGACGGCGCGACACTTGAAATAGGAAATATGGGAACCAATCGTCAATCAAGATGTGGTAACGTGTGGGTGCGGGCGTGCGGCGGGCGAGATGAGAGAGACCAGAGTCGAGCATGGCGACGAAGTGTCCTTGACTAGTACGTACACTGACTCGATGAACTGAGATGTTCGAACGACTGCCGAAGTGAGCGGAGCGGAGACAAAAGGCCCAGTCGGCCCATTACTAATTCGGAGCTAGTCACGTTCCTCAGAATATGCTACTCCCTCTGATCCGTAAAAATTATCAGGAGATGTGATGGGAAGAAACAGTATGTACAAGTTACGGCACTTTTTTCAGATCTGAGGTTGTATTTATTTTTTATTTTTTGTACATGCCATATATTGTAGGACTGTGCTACTTAGGGCACGTGCCCCAGATTAGCTTTCCGTGGGCACGGTTCAAAATATGGCAACTAAGCTTTGCATGCATGCAGCCACGTAGATTCTCTTTAGGTTTCAATTTTTAAAATGTATTATCTCTTAAACCGTAAGTCAAAACATAGATCTGTTTTCACGGTTAGCTTTGTCGCGTCGAAATCTTCGAAATTAGATCCCATATTGATATGTTTTGATAATATTTTTTTTCTGAACTTAGTTGCCAGATTATAGTCACTTGGTCACCAGGTATAGTCATGTTGGTCATCAAGTTAAAATCAAATGGTTGCCAGTTTTTTTTAATTTCGCTACTTACCAATATAAACATTTCCTGATGTTAATTTGATTTTTACGTGTTTAGAGTGGATCGAATAGTTATTCTCTAGACATGTTGATCATTGCTACGAGATAAAATATATAAAAATTATCTGGTAACTGTGTGTTATTTAGATGGCAACTTGTTATCTAGTAAGATGGCAACTACAGTACAATAACCTGGCAACTGACAACGGAAAAAAAAGTTCGTCAAAACATATTAAGATGGGATCTTGTTTTAAAGTACTCGTTGAGACGAACCCAACGGTGAAAACGGATCGTGAATTCGATTAACGGTTAAAGAGATAATTAATTTTAAAACTTCGCATTTGGAAAAGATTCCCTACATGCATGATGTCGTTGGTCCCTCCTCCCTTATAGGGAAGATTCTTTATATCCACCCGCCGGACACAAGACTTTTGTAGGACACGGACGCTTAGTAGATTAATCGTATATTGTATATGATAAACAGGTGATATTTTGTATATACCGAATCTGTATTGTACTCCAAACCGTGTGTAATACCGATGTAACACTCCCCAATATAAATAAAAGGCCACCCCGTTTGGGAGGTGCGCGATACCCTACCACATCAATCTCTCCTACGTTTTTCACAGCCACCACCTGGACGAGCGCTGTAATTCGCCATCATGTGCGCATTGGCGGTGAGCTCAGCATGTCTTGCATCCATCCGCTGTTCCGTTGCCAGGAGATGAGCGTACACATCTCGGACTGGCATTGGATCGGTGAGAGCTCTAGCAGAGACGAGCTGCACCAGCGAATCATAATCACCATCGAGACCTTGACACAGGTAAGCAGTAAACTCTTCCGGCCGTAGAGGTAGTCCCATGGCAGCAAGAGCATCGGCATGGGCCTTGATTTTGTTGAAGTAGACCGTTGCTGTGGTGTCAAGCTTCTTCGTCTTGTTGATTTCATTGCGGATGCTCATGGCGCGTGCAGTAGACTGCGCCGCAAAGCAGCTGGACAAGGTTTCCCAAGCCTCTTGCGATGTGGTGACCATCGTCATCATCCCGAGCACGCTCTCGGAGAGAGAGCAGACTATGGCAGAAAGTATGGCCTGGTCTTGCTGTTGCCAAGCCGCATATTTGGGGTTTGGGATGGTGGCCGGGCCACCATCCTTCACCGCCGCCTCAGAGTTGGGAGTCGTCGCGGATGGACACGGAAGAGTACCATCGACGAACCCGAATAGGAGATTACTCCGCAGAATCGGGACAACTTGAGTGCGCCAGTAGATGTAGTTCTCGCTGGATAGCTTGATTGTGATCTGATTCGTCAAGCTGATTGGCGAGGAAGGAATCACGGACACCATTGTCGCGCCACCGGGCATACCCGAGGAGTTTGGCGCGGAGGAGCCGAAGGAAACACCAGAGGACAGCGAGGAGAGGGCAGGGGAGGTCTGCGCCATGTCGCGGAAGCAGGCTCGAGCGGCGAGGAGATCGGCTCAAGCGGAGGAGGAGCGTGCAGGCAAACTAGGGTTAGCGCCGCCGGGCTCTGATACCATGTGAAAAACGTAGGAGAGATTGATGTGGTAGGGTATCGCACACCTCCCAAACGGGGTGGCCTTGTATTTATATTGGGGAGTGTTACATCGGTATTACACACGGTTTGGAGTACAATACAGATTCAGTATATACAAAATATCACATGTTTATCAGTGGCTACCCGGCGTCTCCACATGCTCCTCAGCCACAGCATCTACCCAAGCCGGCGTTCAAACCAGCCTACACCCCGCCGACTCCATCCTCTGGGAACCGTCGCTCAGATCAGCGCACGGGTGGTGGCTCGCGCCCTACTTGTCAGATTTGCTCCAAAGTGGGGCATGTAGCCTCCTGTTGCTTCAAGAGGTACGATCGTAATTTTCTTGGAGCTGGTAATGATGGTCGCTATATGGATCGTCAAATTTCTGCTTTTGCGGCAACATCATCTCGTGGTGGCTCCACTTCCTCCTATCCGGTTGACCCCCATTGGTATGCTGACACGGCGGCCACAGATCACCTTACCAATGACCTTGACAAGCTCACCATGAAGGAACAGTACCGTGGAAAGGATCATGTTCAAACCGCCAATGGAGGAGGTATGCGCATTACACATATTGGTCAATCTACTCTACCCACGTCATCACATCCTTTACACCTACACAATATTCTTCATGTTCCATCTGTTACACGCAATCTCCTCTCTGTTAAAAAATTTACTAGTGATAATAATGTCTTCTTTGAATTTCACCCTTGGTATTTTCTTGTCAAGGACCGGGATTCGAGGGCAGTTCTTCTTAGAGGGGGAGTGCGTGGAGGTCTCTATAATCTCGATGAGTCGTCTATCAAGCAAGTTTTCAGCAGTGTCAAAGTGTCGCGTGAGCAGTGGCACTCACGCTTAGGTCATCCAGCTACACCAATAGTACAACATATTTTACATCGTTATGAGCTTCCCTCAGAGTCAGTCAATAAAGCTGTAATTTGTGATGCCTGTCAGCAAGGCAAAAGTCATCAGTTACCTTTTTCTCTATCTACTCGTGTTACTACTGCACCACTTGAGATTATTTATTCTGATGTATGGGGTCCTGCCCAAATTTCTGTGAGTGGACATGAGTTTTATGTTAGCTTCGTTGATGCCTATAGTCGTTTTACTTGGTTGTATCTCCTTAAACATAAATCCGATGTGTTTCAGATTTTTCTTCAATTCCAACAACATGTTGAGCGTCTCTTGAATAGAAAAATTTTACATGTTCAAACCGACTGGGGAGGCGAGTACCATAGACTAAATAAGTTCTTTGCTGATATTGGTGTTTCCCACCGTGTCTCTTGTCCTCACACACACCAACAGAATGGCACTGCTGAACGCAAACATAGACACATTGTTGAAACAGGTCTCACCTTGCTAGCTCATGCTTCTGTCCCACTTCGTTTTTGGAGTGATGCCTTTACCACTGCATGCTTTCTTATTAATCGACTTCCTAGTCGTGTCATATCCATGCAAACTCCCATTGAGCGGTTATTAGGTGAAACCCCTGACTATTCCTTCTTCAAAGTGTTTGGGTGTGCATGTTGGCCTCACCTTCGCCCATACAACAAACGCAAACTTGAGTTTCGCTCCAAACAATGTGTCTTCCTTGGGTATAGCTCTCTTCACAAGGGTTACAAATGCCTCCATATTCCTACCAACAAAGTCTATATATCCCGAGATGTCGTGTTCGATGAGCACGTTTTCCCTTTTTCTCACACGTCCTCAAACTCTTCTCCACATACATCCACTACTCCTCTATTACGTTCCGACCAATTTGTTGATGCTGCAAATACTCCTATGCTTCTTGCTAACCATGGTGCAGGTGTGGGACGTGGTGCTCGACTTGAACTGCTGGAAGATGAGCCAACAGATAGTACGTCAGCTGCTTCTGTCGCTCAGGAACACGTCGATCCCAGCGATGTGCATGCTCACGTCGATCAGGTGCATGGCCTCGGGGCACACGCCCATGCACCGAGCGATGGCAGCCCGTCTACTCCCGCACAGTCTCCATCCTCGCATGCTGGGCCTGCCTCTCCTTCGCGGGCCTCCCCCGGCACGGCCTCATCCACTTCTGGGCCGTCCACTACTGAACCGGCAACCTCTCCAACGCCTCGACCTGCTGCCCCAACAGAAACTGCACCAACACAACGTGTTCTTACGCGTCTACAGCGAGGTATACGGCAACCCAAGCAACGAAGTGATGGTACAGTCGCTTGGCATGCTGCTCGTGTTGCCTGTTCCATTGATCTTACTAAGTCAGAACCACGTGATCATCGTGCTGCCCTGGCCTGTCCTCATTGGCGTGAGGCTATGGAAGTGGAATTCTCTGCATTACAAGCAAATAAGACGTGGACACTTGTACCACCATCATCTGGTGTTAACATTATAGACTGCAAGTGGGTGTTTAAAATCAAACAGAAGTCTGATGGGTCTATCGAGAGATATAAAGCTCGGTTGGTTGCTAAAGGCTTCAAGCAAAGGTACGGTCTAGACTATGAAGACACATTCAGTCCAGTGGTTAAACCCACGACTATTCGCTTGCTCTTGTCTATGGCTGTCACCAAGGGTTGGCATCTCCGTCAACTGGATATTCAGAATGCCTTCTTACATGGTATTCTTGATGAAGAGGTGTTCATGCGTCAACCTCCTGGATTTGAGGATCCTCATCACCCTGGATACTTGTGTCGTCTTGACAAGGCACTTTATGGCCTGAAGCAGGCCCCTCGAGCATGGCATGCTCGCCTCAGTTCTGTGCTCCGTGGTCTTGGGTTTACACCGTCTACTGCCGACACGTCTCTGTTTATTCTCAGGCGTCCTGACATTACCCTATATCTACTTGTCTACGTAGATGATATCATTGTGGTCAGTTCGTCCGCTGCTGCTACTGATCGCCTGATTCATCAGCTCCGTACTCCCTTTGCATTGAAGGATCTTGGTAAGCTGCACTATTTTTTTGGGAGTAGAGGTTCACCATTTACCCACTGGTGGCCTTCTTATGAGTCAACCGAAGTATGCTACTGAGCTACTGCAGCGTGCGGGCCTTTCACAGAGTGGCCCCATGTCCACGCCTATGGCCTCTTCAGATAGACTCTCTTCCACTGATGGTACTCCTCTTTCGCCTGATGATTCTACTCGGTATCGCAGTGTTGTTGGCGGTCTTCAGTATCTCACTCTGACACGTCCCGATCTGTCTTTTGCGGTGAATAAGGTGTGTCAGTTTCTTCATGCTCCTACATGCACTCACTGGTCAGCTGTTAAACGCATTCTTCGCTATGTTAAGGGGACGCTGTCCCATGGACTACTACTTCGTCCTTCTGCTTCATCTCCTGACTTGTTATCGGCGTTCTCTGATGCTGACTGGGCTGGTAGTTCTGATGATCGGCGATCTACGGGGGGATTTGCTATATTTTATGGTGGTAACTTAATTTCTTGGAGCGCTCGTAAACAGGCCACTGTTTCTAGATCAAGCACAGAGTCTGAGTATAAGGCGCTTGCTAATGCTACAGCTGAACTTATTTGGGTACAAGCACTTCTTGATGAACTTGGTGTTTCTCAGAAGACTCCACCAATCCTATGGTGTGATAACATAGGGGCAACATTTCTGTCTTCTAATCCTGTGTTCCATGCTCGCACAAAACATATAGAGGTGGACTTTCACTTTGTGCGAGAACGAGTTGCTCAGAAGTTGCTTCAGATTCGGTTTATCTCCTCCAAAGATCAGTTGGCTGATATCTTCACTAAACCACTACCATTACCTCTGTTTGAGACATGTAGAAACAATCTCAACTTGTCTAGACTAGTTGAGATTGAGGGAGGGTGATAAACATGTGATATTTTGTATATACCGAATCTGTATTGTACTCCAAACCGTGTGTAATACCGATGTAACACTCCCCAATATAAATACAAGGCCACCCCGTTTGGGAGGTGTGCGATACCCTACCACATCAATCTCTCCTACGTTTTTCATAGTATACATATATCTGGAGTGCCCCAAAATTCTTAGACCCGGGACGGCTGCCACTAGTAGAAAAACCACCTTTCGGACGCGCCGAACCAGCCATTCGTCCCGGGTCAGAGAACAACCGGGACCAATGCTAGGCATTGGTCCCGGTTCGAGCTGCCAGGGGCCCGTGGAGCATTGGTCCCGGTTGGGTTGGGGACATTCGTCCCGGTTCGTGGCACGAACCGGGACCAAAGCTTCGCGGAGGCTTTGGTCCCGGTTGGTGCCACGAACCGGGACGAATGCCCGAGCTTTAGTCCCGGTTTGTGCCACGAACCGGGACGAATGCCCCTCCCCTGCCTATATAACGTAACCCCACATCCGTCTTCTTCTCTACTCTGTTATTTTTTTTGCTCGGATTGGTGGGAAGTGGGTGCTAGTTTTTATTTCCTTTGCCACGCACAAGATGTGTTCGATGAAATGCCCGAGCCACACTTAAGTTCACACAAAATGATATCCTCGACTGAGGTTAGCAACTTTATCCTTCTCATCTATAATTGATACAGAAATATTGCATGTGTCGATGTACGGTGGTCATTTCAGTATTCAATATGTTATTCTAATTGATTTGATAAACTTAATTATATGATATGCAGATGGATGAACGGCAGCGATGGATGTACGGCGACCGACGCAGTTCTGATTTTATTACAGGCCTGCATAAATTTATCCATGTGGCTGAGGCAAACAAATATGATGGTTTTATACCTTGTCCATGTGTGGACTGTCGGAACGTTAAGGAGCACTCTTCGTCGAGAACCATTCAAGGCCACCTGCTTCGGAGAGGTTTCATGCCCAGCTATAATTGTTGGACCAAGCACGGAGAAAGAGGGGTTATGATGGAAGACGATGAAGAAGAAAATGATGATGAGAACTATCGTATGTTCTCTGAAGAATACGGTGATACTGCGATGGAAGACAATGAAGAAGAATGTGGTGAAGAACAACGGACGCCAGATGAGCATGCTGATGGTCTTGGTCGGGTCATTTCCGATGTACAACGAGAATGCGATACAGAAAAGGAGAAGCTGAAGTTGGAGGCCATGCTAGAGGATCACAAAAAGTTGTTGTACCCAAATTGCGAAGATGGCAGCACAAAGCTCGGTACCACACTGGAATTGCTGAAATGGAAGGCAGAGACTGGTTTATCTGACAAGGGATTTGAAAAGTTACTGAAAATAATGAAGCCGAAGCTTCCAAAGGATAACGAACTGCCCGAGACTACGTACGAAGCAAAGAAGGCTATCTGCCCTCTAGGATTAGATGTGCAGAAGATACATGCATGCATCAATGACTGCATCCTTTACCGCGGTGAGGAGTATGAGAATTTGGATGCATGTCCGGTATGCAATGCACTGCGATACAAGATCAGACAAGATGATCCTGGTGATGTTGAGGGCGATGACGAGCCCGTCAGGAAGAAGATTCCTGCTAAGGTAATGTGGTATGCTCCTATAATACCACGGTTGAAACGTCTGTTCAGAAACAAAGAGCATGCCATGTTGTTGCGATGGCACAAAGAAGAGCGTAAGAAAGACGGGAAGTTGAGACACCCCGCCGATGGGTCTCAATGGAGAAAAATCGAGAGAGAGTTCCCGGACTTTGCAGGTGAAGCAAGGAACTTATGGTTTGGTCTAAGTACAGACGGCATGAATCCTTTTGGGGAGCAATCCTTATGGTTTGGCGATAACCCCCGCCTACGCTACCCTAACATGCAGTCCGGGGGTGCTCACCCGTCGAGGTTCGAGCCACGAGCGCCGTATGAGTACGATGACAGCGACGACGACGATGACGGCGACTACGAGTACGAGTATTATAGGCCTAGGCAGGAGTATGACTAAGATTGTTAGGACAACTGATCCACTTGCGACCTAAACTATCGACTTCCGGATATGTATGTGATATTCATGCATATGTATGCAAAATATTTGGGATCCACTGTTGTCATTCTGTACCGTATCCGGTCGATTACCTGAAGGATCCACTGTTGCCATTATGTACTGTTTAGTATGAATTAAATCAATAGATATGAATTAATTCAATAGATATAAATTAATTCAATAGATATAAATTAAATAAATAGATAGATTACATTTTTATCAACAATTTGATATATTATTTGCATTTTTCTGATAAACAGATCAAATTTACTTAAATGAATTCACCTCTAATCTTAAAAAAAAATGACAAAATGGTTAATATTATGTATAGATAGAATAACTATTATATAAAACAGAAAATGGTTTTGAATTATTTATTCAAATTTAAACACTTTTCATGTTGAAAGTCTTTTCAAATTCAAAACCATTTGAAATTCATATTCAAACACCTTAATAAGAATAAAAAAGGCGGGAACAACATTCAGAACTGAAAAGTTTGAAATTTTTTTGAAAAAGGACTCATTGGTCCCGGTTTATAGGAAGAACCGGGACGAAAGGTCCCGGTTCGCGCCAGGGCATTAAATTTTCAGGGCATTGGTCCCGGTTCATGCCACGAACCGGGACGAATGAGGCTTTGGTCCCGGTTGGTGGCATCAACCGGGACGGATGAGTCCTGCTACATAACGCAGCGCGCCCTTCTCCTTCCCTAATCCAACCCAAAATCGACTAAGGACCAGCGCGGCGCAACAGAGATCGACGCCGTCAGGCTGCCGAAATTTGCCGCACCGCTCGCCGTCGTCCGCTCCTCCGGCGCCCGCGCACCTCTCCGCTCGCCGTCGTGGCCGTTCCCGTGGAGCTCGCCGCCGCCGCCTCCGTGGCCGTGGCCGTGCCCGCCGTGGCCGCCTAGCAACTGTCGAGCTCACCGCTGTCGGAATCGAGCAGGTGAGGCCTCGAATCGCCGCCGTCCCTGGAGCTCGCCGACGTCCACGCCGCCCCACGCCGCGCCCCGCCACCGCCGTCGACGTCCGCGGCGCCCTCGACGCCCGCGCCGCGCCGCCCGCACGTTGCTCGCCCGTGCACGCCTCACGCCGCCCGGAGAACACGGCAGGCGACGCCGCCGGTGCGCGCCCGCACGCCAGCCTCCACGAGCGCCGTTGACGCCCGGCCGAGCCTCCACGCCGGCCACGCCCTCGACGGCCGGCCGCACCCTCCACGCCCCCGCTCGGTGAGGATTTTTTTTCTTAGGTTTAGAAATTCAAACACTTAGGATTTTTTGTGTTAGGGAAAAAAATTGTGTTAGGAATTGTTAGGTTAGGTTTTTTTAGTATTTTTGTATTTTTTTACAGGGCATTGCAATTTAGCAAATTGTTAGCATTGTTAGGTTTTTAGTTTAGCAATTTTAGTATAATTAGCAATTCTAGTTTAGCAATTTTACTTTAGCAATTTTAGTTTAATTAGTAATTTTAGTTTAGCAATTTTAGTTTAATTAGCCATTCTAGTTTAGCAATGCTAGTTTAGCAATTTTAATTTAATTAGCAATTTTAGTTTACCAATTTCTATTGTTTCATAGATAGTCACACAATGTGAAAGGAAATGATATCGATCAATATATAGCTAATTTAACATTATTATATGCTATATAAAATATCATGTATGGTTATTTTCAATAGCTAAAATAGGAAATGATATTGAGCAATAGCTTATTTACTTTTTTTCTGTCAATAATTTTTTGCAATTGATCTGTGATATGTGACAGCGGTTAGTGTATATAAAGTATCCGATGATAATTGCAAAATTGATCTGTGATGATTTTTATTTAGTGGATCATCCTCGCATATGTAATATTTAGCTAGTGCAAATTTCAGTGATGTAGCGATGTTGATTTTTATTTAGTGATGTAAATTATGCCCAACCCCCGCCAAAGCTGACACCAGACTATGACCGCTCTATTCTCAAGTCGGTTCGGGCAAATAAACAGCGGTCGAAGAGTATTAGTGAAAGCCGGAAGACAGTTGCCCAGCTAGGAGAACAGCAAAAACAATCGTGCCCCCCGCTCAAAGTGTTTTCCGATACCAAGGTGGGGTCGAGCAAACCTACGGTCGGCATCGATCCTGAGTTTGTTGCAATGTACGGAGAAGCAGCCGCTGCTCACGGCTTGTCTATTGCTCAGTACTTAGACCAATTACAATTCCACGGAGAAATAGTTCCAAAATACACATACCGGCACGGGCATCCTCTCGTCAAATCTCAGTTAGTCAAAGATCTACCAACAAAAATGCGAAGATTGCATAGTTGGTACATGGCAGCCTCAAAGAAAGGGGAAAATTGGATCTACGTGGGATATAAGAACGAGCATTACGGGCATGGAGATGACCACGTAATGATTGAATTTTGTGAATTATTTCAGTTATACCAACAAGAAGCCCTTGACAAAGCTATCATCAGCGCCTATTGTCTGTAAGTATTATTTCTGTAGTTAAGTCTCTACCTAGCTCACCTCGTTCATTGCATTTATAATTATCTTACTTATCACTATATTAATTATTCAGAATGAAGATTCTCGAATGCAAAAGAGGACAAATCTATGACATTGGGTTCGTTGATCCAAATACCGTTCATGAAAAAAGTCTCCTTGATTTTTACGACCAAACCGAGAATAACTTGGTAAATGCGTTACGGTTCAACGAAGTCAAAAGAGAAATATTATTTCCTTACAACTTCAAGTAAGTGTTACTGTCTTCTACATATTTTATTTCGCTTAATTTCTCGATGTTAAGTGTATAATTGATGACTTATGCGTGCGCAGCTTCCACTTTATTCTGCTAATCATTATGCCTGACAAAGGAGTACTACAAGTCATGGACTCCTTACATAAACCCCTTGAGAAGTGGGCGGACATGCAGGAATGCCTCCAGAGGTAATTTCAATCATTATGGCATTATCGGCAACTTTCCGTTCATTTACTGATAGCAAGTAATTAATATATAACTCCTTTATTCATTTTCTTTGCCGGGCAGGGCTTGGAAACGATTCACCGCCAGGGCTAGGGGTGAATGGGCGAAGGAGCTTACATTTAAACCAATAAATGTAAGTAGTACTATCTAGATCCGCGCATCTCTTTGATTCTAGTTCAATACCATTACCATTCTTCATTATTATTTTGATTGAACTCTGTTCCCGTAAAGTGTTTGAGCCAGGGAAGTGGGAATCATTTATGTGGATACTACGTCTGCGAGTTCATTCGTCAGACGTGCTGTGAGAAGGGCAGAATCTTAGAACAACTTCAAGTGCGTATGCAATATTCATAATCTTAGTTTATTGCCATCAATTCTGTTTACTTTCATTCATATATATTGACCCTTTTTTAATTTGATCGAACGGTTGCGGGATGGCCTTCTACCACACGATCGCATACGAGCAATTCAAGAGGAATTTGCCGGATTCTTACTTGCAGAGGTCCTAGCTCCGAAAGGAGAATACTACTGTTAGGTTGAAATTAAATAGGAAGAGTGTAAAAGAGATGTATATATGTAGGACGACGAATGAGATGTGTGTAATATATATATTCGTGGCGATGATGTGTAATAGTGGTTCCTCTTATTTAACTAGTAGTGGCATTTTTGTAGTTCTAAGAAATATTTAATTTAAGTTTTTTAAACATGCATGCATTTTTCATAATCAAATAGGTCTTATTTTTCTGAACATTTTGGTATTTTATTCATATTTTTATGAATTATAGAATAAGCATTATTTATTTTATAAATTTAAACAATTTTCTGAAATTTTTGGAAAAAGTAAAATCTGACGGGACAATAGTCCCGGTTCGTATTACGAACCGGGACGAAAGCCTCCGCACCTGCTGCCTGTGAACGGGCCACGTGCCCCCCCATTCGTCCCGGTTGGTGTCCCAACCGGGACGAGCATTCGTCCCGATTAAATTGTCCCGGTTGGGGAACCGGGACCAATGGCCCAAACCAACCGGGACAAAAGGCTATTTTTCTACTAGTGTGCCCCTCCAGCCCCCCTCCAGGGCCGGCCCTGGGCCGATCCTACTAATGCTGTTGGCGGGTGCTACTAATGGTGCCGGTGGCCGTTGGTGCTACCATTGGTGCTGCTAGGCGATGCTGCAACAGCGTGCAGGACGCCGATGCTTGCTACCTACGGTGGCCGCCGGTGGTGGCCGCTGGTGCTGCTTGCTAGGCGAGGCTGCGAAAGCATGACACCGCTGTTGTCGGCGTCGACGTGCGGTGCTGCCAGCGTCAGCGCGCGGTTCGGCCGTCGTGGATGCGAAGTGCTACCATGGCACGACATGGCTGCTGCCAGCGTCGACGCGCGGTGCGTCCGTCGTGGACGCGAAGTGCTAGCATGGCATGACATCGCTGCTGCCAGCGTCGACGCACGGTGCTTCCATGGCAAGGCAATGATGCTGCTAGCGTGAAGACGGATTTGCTACAATGGTGCACGTCGGTGGCCAGGAGTAGCGTGCATCTTTGATGCCGGAACCGCGAGATTGAAGGGCGAAACATCATGCTACAAGGTGGGGCGCGGTGCTACGAAGCCTACGAGCATTGGGCGACTGTGCTGTTAGGGGCGGCGGCGCCGCCGCGAGCCGCCGCATTTTTTGCCAGAGTTCCAAGCATCGCATCTGCTAGCTGCAAGCTGTTGTAGGCACAGCGGCTCCGTGTGCTCGCGGGAGACGACGAAGTGGATTTTTCCTTTTTTTCCCCTGCAAACTCGTGCGATGATAGCCGGTGGTGGGGTCCATCCATGTGGGAACGGAAAACGACTTGTATGCGTGTACCTGATCCGACGAACGTACGGTCTCTATTTGAAACAATCAAACGGCTGTAGGACGCTCAGCGCCGCCCTTTGTTTAACCCGCAATGATAATTCTTTCGCTGTAGAACCAAGAGAATCCCAAGGTCTCCCGCCGTCTCATCTGCCATGGTCAGCGCTTCCCGTGGGGGCGGCAATACGCGAGGCCATTCGAGTTCATTGCCAACCTTTTCCTTGCCAGAGCCGACTTATCCGACATATGGACGTCAAGAGACTGGCTCTCCTTTCCGTTAGGATCAAACAACATGTTGTTATACTCCTTCGCATGATCCGCAGCATTAAAGCGCCAGCTAGATGATCCATCGTAGACAACCCCTTCACCATTATTATTCTGCTGGCCTGAATCAAACCCAGGCCCCCTTCCACGGCCTCTACCAAACCCAGTAGTACCTCCACCACGACCCCTTGCAGAACCTCTTCCAGAGCCACGCATAGGCCCTCGGTTTTTCCATTCATCCACTAAAATAAAATCACCCCACTCAAATTTAGCAACATCATGCTCGCCATCACCACATTCCTCATACCAATGACCCATAAGCCCACAATGGTTGCAGAAAGTTGGGAGCTTTTCATACTTAACCTGGTACCAGTCTTTCCTTCCCGCTTTTGTGATGGAGACGAACCTCTCCAATTTCTTATTAACGTCCAAGTGAGCTCTTACCCGCACAAACGCCCCAGTAAAGCCTGCAGGGAGGGTAGTCTGTACCTCAGAGATATGCCATCAGAGGCCTCCCGCCGTCTCATCTGCCATGGTCAGCGCTTCCCGTGGGGGCGGCAATACGCGAGGCCATCAGAGGCGGGCGCTCTTCCTCCTCTTCCCACATCTACTCTCCCCTCTATCACGAAGTACGTCTTGCTGCGCACGCTCGCCGCGGGGTCTGACGAGCGCTCTAGGCGACGACCCAATGGAGGAGCTCAGGTGAGTCCTCGACACCGTGGTTGAGTCCTCCGGCAAGGCTAGGTTCCAGTCTTTTAACCTGCGCTGCTACTACCTGTACCGTGCGCTGTCGGCTAGTTCTTGGGACAAAGACTCCTAATATGTCATCTGCTGATTCTTTCGTCCTCCTGGTGTTCCTAGTTCTGAAAGAATATATGATTCGTGGTTACAGCAAATGGCCATGCATAAATTTGAGACGCTCATGGTCATGCAAACATGGACAATACATGTTCTAAGACCAAATTAGCCTGACACAAACAGTGGTAGTAATGCCTTGTTTTATTGCTAGATTTTGCAATATTTCTGCTAGATAGCTACATCATGTAGTTCTTTTATGTATATCCTAATCTAATGATGTACTGTGCAGTTGATGAGAAACTAATTAGTTAGCTCAGCAATTAATTAACTATTGCTCTGTAGACAATGGTAGAGGGTTCATTTCTTAGGAGACTTAATTCGTTTGGCTCCTACAAAGAATAGCAACTGATATCATGTTCAGCATTATTTGCACTATTGAGTAGAAGTGAATAGAAGTTACACAATTTCTATTACTGTCCTTGTCGAACAGTGGATGACTTTTTTTTTACCTGACATGTTGTGAAGGTTGAGAAACTATGGTAACCTGCAGTCTGTCGAGCTAATGATAGTGGGACCGGAGGTTTTGAGTAAGCCATGCATATTTTCCTCCTAGTAGCATCAAAGGCCACAACTTGCATGTTTAGTTATACGTGAAATTAGTAGAAGACATGTTGAACTAATATTGTCCCTTCTATGAGCATGGACTCTCGATTACTTACCTATGTTTGTTCCAAAATTGGATGCCATATTTGCTATATATTCTTCATGGTCTGATTTTCACCTTTTCTATTGATAACTATTTAGCATCTAGTAGAGCTTTGTCTAGTAACTCTGGAATATGGCCAATTATTCCTAGGACATAGTATGCTTATTTTGACCTGTAGGCGTGTGGTTTAAATAATTCAAGTGATAGAAGAAGTCAATCTGGATGGAGATGCCAATCAGTTGGCTCATAGTACAAGGGAGTTGACTATATGATTTCCACCAAACAAACATGTTTATACTAAATGGTTATGACTTATGAGTGTATTTGCCATAACTCTCTATTGACCTGTTTAATCATGATTTAGAGAGCCACCATTGCATTTGTTACCTTAATGGTAGATGATGTGTTCACAAGAGTATGCTATCTTGATCCGTGAAACAATGAGTCGCAAAATTAGCAACAGACAGAAAACTATAATGGTGATGAACCTGGTGACATTGTGTTATGGCTTTATTGTTCGGTAAGTTAACCTGCTCTTATTTCTAATCTGTATTTGGTAGTCGGAACGTTTATATGGCACTTGCTTATCATATGACAAGTAGACAACTCTTCTCTTGTTAAATGGCATCATACACGAGTGTGTTTCTGAATATCAATACTTTGTGATCGATGAAATCATTTTTTACCTTTTCCTTGAGACGTTGGGAAACTATATTCACCAGATCATCTCATGTTCTTCCGCCTCTCATGAAATTATATTTCTGCTTTCGTGGCAGCATAACGGTTGCAAACGAGTGAGAAGCACCAAAGTTTTGTCCCAACATTTTTTTTGAACTGTTGTCCCAACATATAATGGTATAATTTCTAGTTACAAGGAATAATGAACATGAAGAAAACACGCTCCTGGTGGTAGCATTGACAGATGTTCAGAAGCTGGCTCAGAACTATTGTATCACCGTGACATGTGTGCTTTGTCAGATCCGCTTAAAATGCACCAGGTAGCGATAGCAACGTAATTGGTTACTGTATCTGAATTCTCTTTGTAGCGATATTTACTCGCAAGGTACACCTCATTCAAAGTCCTTCCTTCCTTTACCGAATTCTCAAGTTGTTTTCAATTTAGAGAGTCTAGGTATAATTTCAGGTCGTTGCTCCGAGGAGTGTTTAGCTTCTGTTTCTGTGCTTAAAAATGTCGAGGCCGACCGTTTTGCTGTTTCTTCTAAAAATATAGTTGAGATTGACCCGACCATCTCGGATGTGGATGAGGATGAAGTGGACGCCAGATATGACGGCCAACTTTTATCTCATTTTGTCAGAGATGTGTTGGAGGTGGGACTGGATTTTAACCGGCTAGAGCCTTACATGGATTTATTAGCTTCGGGTCGTAAATCCAAATCCTCCAAAAAAATTAACAAACCATCCAAAAGTGCGAGAACCTCATCAACAAATGTTTTCCGATGAAAGACAAAATATGGAATAGCAGAGGTCTTCGGGACTTGTCTAAACATTTACATATTGCTGATTGCGTCCGGGAACATGAGTTCGATTTTGTCGCAATTACGGAATCAGGTAGACGAGATTTCCCGATGCAAACCTTAGATGACCTCGCGGGTGGCTATGAGTTCACCTGGAAATGGATACCTCCGCGCTTGCCAGTTCGAACAACACAGCAAGAAAAACTAAGGCAAGCTAAGCATAACAGGCAAACAAGTGAAACCGCGACTTGAATTGCAAAAAGGAAAATATGGCGCACCAGTTCGAACAGTACACGAGACGAAGCCCCGGAGTTAGGTGAGGGCACTAGTCATCCAAGTTCAAACAACACCAGCAAAGAGCACTGCTACGGTTTGGCAAGCGGTAATCGCCTCGTTGCCACGGCTGCAGGCGCCGCCGCCGCCGCTGCCGGCGGCAACCACTCGTGGCGGAGATGGATGGACGCATGGGCTGGTCTTTCAAGCGAGGGCTTCTGCAGGATTTGGTTGGTCGGAAAACCACCTGGCCCGCCCGCCGGATGGACGCACGGGCTGGTACGGCATTTTTTCTTTTTTTTCGAGCATGTTGGATGTCTAGACTTCACAGATTGGTCGAGCCAAAATGCCGAAAGTATTGGGCTTTAAATAAGTGGGCCGTCGACAAGAATTCAGTAGAAAATCAGGCCAGATAAGGTGTTGTCGGAATAAAAAGTGTCGGTAATAATAATCCTGTCGTGGCGTGATCACCGTGGCTGGCTACTCGAAACAGGCTTTCGCCCCGCTTTATAAATAAAGCAACCATCGTCGTACATAATTCATGGCACAAGGACATGCGAATGAAAGAGAGAAAAACAGGTTCAGCTGGGGCATCAGCTCAAACATGCCTAAAAGGAAAAGCCAAGAATTTGAAGATAGAGCCAGTGGCACGCCTGAGGAAGACGTTGCCACCACCAAAAGCCGTTGTAGTATGTCGTCCAGTCGCTCCAAGTCCCGCTGTCTACACAACAGGTGCCACTGCTGCAGAAAAGCCAAGAATTTGAAGATAGAGCCAGAGGCATGCCTGAGGAAGACACGCTCGATAACCATCTTATCACCTGGAAAGAGTAAAATGGACGGTTGGCCTCTAAATATCCGATCCCTAATTCTTACACACAAGAAAAAACCAGTACTCGCCATTCTATGGAGCCTACGCTATGCCATGGTTCATCACTGCTTCTATAGTCGGCACGTCTCATCAGGTCGATCCACAAGCACCATTGCCATCCATAGCTCCTGCCCCGCATTTACACATTGCTTGCCTGCTTGCAGTAGTAGTGAGCACTACAGCTATTGCCTACCCGATAAATGCGAGGGCCTCTCTAGCACACTGGCTGGCTTGGGTAGGAGCTAAGTAGGAAATGCGTGCAGCAATCGGATCCATGCAAACACAATCATGTAGCAGTTACAAATAGATGATCTTGATCATGATAGGCAGCTCACAAGATCTAAACAATGTAGTACAAGGAGGAGAGACAACCATCTATCTACTGCTATGGACCCGTAGTCCCGTGGTGGACTACTCACGCATCACTCCGGAGGCAGGCATGGTGATGTAGATGCCTCCGGCGTCAATTCCCCTCTCCGGCAGGGTGCCGGGAAGAGCTGCAGAACCCTCCCGAACTAGGGTTGGAGATGGCGGCGGCCTCGACGATTCTGGAGAATATGATCGGGATCTCCTCTTTTTTTAGGTCAGAGGGTAATTTATAGGCAAAGCAGCGACGCGAGGTGATGGATAGGGCCACCAGGTGGGCCCACCCGTGGCCAGGTGCCACCTGGC
Organism: Puccinellia tenuiflora; assembly: GCA_012064385.1. Lineage (NCBI taxonomy): Eukaryota > Viridiplantae > Streptophyta > Magnoliopsida > Poales > Poaceae > Puccinellia > Puccinellia tenuiflora. The sequence goes on from QRDG01002246.1 coordinate 1,823,640, forward strand.
GCCCCTGTGGCTCCCCTCCGACTGTCCTTCGGGCTCCGTCTTTGTTTCATATTGGAAATAATTCACGTAAATTTTTAGCGCGTTCTGAGAAACTTCACAGAAAAAATTTTTGAAACAAAAAACACAGCAGAAAACAGGAATTTGCACTGGGCATCTTGCTAATAGGTTAGTTCCATAAATCATGCCAAAATGATATAAAAATCTTGTAAAAACATGTGGCATTGCTATATAATCAAGCATGGAACATAAAAAATTGATACGTCGGAGACGTATCAGCATCCCCAAGCTTAACTCCTGCTCGTACTCAAGTAGGTAAGTGATCGATAACAAAATAATTTTTTAAGTGACATGCTACCAATCACAATCATTATCAACTAGTCATGTAAAGCATATGAACTGAATGCAATGATCCAAAACAAAGGTTCATTGAATGAAACAAACAATGATTAACCAGGTAAAACATCTAAATAAGAATCTACTAGCAAAGAGTACTTTCAAGATTTAAAAGCATAACACTTGACAATGCTTGATAAATCACAAAGCAATATTGATTCAACAAAGGAGTTTGGCCAACACAAAGGAAGATTTAAGTTTTCAGCAAAAGCTTCAACTTACAACTTGTTTATCTCAAGATAAAGTCAATACAAAGTTTTCACAGTTAGACACGAAGATAACATGAAGTAAAACATAAACCAAAGTTGATACCAAGTGATTGCTCGAGGAGTTTAGAAGGAAGAGGAAGGCTGACTCAACATAAAAGTAGAAGAAAGGCCCTTCGCAAAGGGAAGAAGGGATTAATCATGTGCTAGAGTTTTTTTTTGATTTTTGATAGAAGTAAAACAGTTTTGAGACATGCATGCTTTCATCAATGACTTCACATCAAAGAAACTAGCTAGTCCCCCATAACAAGCAAGGCTTTTAGACTTTTGAGAGAGGCTGGTTTTAGAGGAACGAGTACATTCCTCTTTCTCCTTTGTTTCACCACTAACTAATTTTTTGATTTGATTTCTCAGATTTTCAATATGCGGAGGAGAATGGTAAGTTATTTATATTTTTCTTAAGCCGCTCTCGGATTGATTCAAGTGAGGACGTAAACCATCAACACCGGGTGAAAGGGGGGAAATGACCTTGCTTGTCACAAGTTATAACCAACTTCTTAGTGCTTCCTCATGAGCTTAAAAACAGAGGCACAAAACGGAGAATTTTGAATATTTTAAAGATAGCACATGAAAATTTTACTTGGTGTGGCAGGGAAATACCACATGTAGGTCGGTATGGTGGACACAAATGGCAAAGATTTTTGGTTCAGGGAATTGGATGCACTATAAGTATTCCCTCTCAGTACAGAATTTTTGGGCTTAGCAGGATATCAAGCAAACACATAACATCAACTTGGTTCAATGAATGATTACAAATATACATCATGCATAACCGCTAGACTTCACACCGTCTACATTGTTAGCTAAACCAACTCTTCACAAAATAATATCTAGACTTTGAGAACTATCAAGCAGGACAAGCATCACAATTTTAAAGCCTTACGGTTATTCTTTACTAATCTATTCTTACTAGATGATCCACAATTTTAAGCATTAATCTACTTCATATCTCTAAACAATTACCAAGTATCAGAGATTCAAGACAATGGTCTACAAGATTAAGCAGCAATTTTTACACTTCCTACATGATAATTTCCACTTAACCAAACACCGATCAAATTATTTGAAACAAAACAAAAAGGGTGAAGCAACATGAGAAAAACTTACTAACTACAAAAGCTAACAGCTCTGAACAACGTATGCTTGAAAACAAGAACTAAAAGCATAAAAGACAAAGGCTAAACACTCAACACATATAAGTGAAGCACAAGAGTGTAAGATGAAAAAGCGGAGCGTGTCTCTCTCCCAAATAAACATGCATGGATCCAAATTATTGCAAGGAATAGAAACTAACACAAACAAACTGAAAGTAAAAAAACAAACCGATGCTCCAAGAACGGCACATAATTTGTAAAGGAATAAAAATATAGTACCATGAGAAAAACCAATGATTGTTGATGAAGAAGGGGATGCCTTGGGCATCCCCAAGCTTAGACACTTGTACCTTCTTGAATATTTCAGAGGAGGGTCCATGGCGAGCCTCCCCAAGCTTAGGTTTTTGTTCCTTCTCGATCTTCCTTCATCACCTCGCACTTGGATACTTGAAAACTTCCTTCACGCAAAACTTATAGCAACTTCATTAAGGAGTTAGTCCACAAAAACAATATCTTTCTTCAGTTCCAAAGCACATATCAAGAACTAATTTTTTTACAAAATTATCTACTGTCACAAAGGTCTAAGTAAAGCTCTAGCTTTGAAAAATCTTCACTCTTCCCGCGAAAGAGGCAATTCAAAACTGAGGATAGAATCTGTCAAAAACAGAATAGACTGTAAAGATGAATTTTTTCGAGGGACTTCTGTTCCTGAAATCAGAAAACTTAAAACTAGAAAAAGGTAGAAAAAACCCTGATTCTTGCTGTCAAACAATTTCAGCCACAGATGACGTTCTATGATTTTTTGGGTTTTAGAACAGCGAGGAGCAGAAATCTGTTTCTGGACAGCAAACTCACAAATTAGTCTTCCTCTCTTTAGAGGCTATTCTTGGCACCAAAAACCAAAACAAAACAATAGAAGGGATTTGTTACAGAAGTAACATCACCCAAAACTAAAAGAAATAAATAAGGTAAAATAAAATGGGTTGCCTCCCATAAGCGTTTTTCTTTAACGCCTTTTTAGCTAGGCAGAAAGGGCAAATTCATGTTTTATCAATAGGACCAAATTCAAAATCATCAAGGACATCTTCAGAGGTAGAACTGGCACTACTAAGGGAATTGCTTGTTGAATCTTTAACTTCATCATTCTCAAAAACAGGATTTAAAATTTTAGTCTCTCCTATATTTAGTTCATTGGGGAGTTTTTCAATGATAACAGGAGAACTAAACTTGTTTATTTTATTCGGTTTCAGTTCAGAAACCTTGGGGACATAGGCAAACTTAGGTCCCTTTCCTGCTAGAACTTCCTTCTTTTTAATTTTAAGAGATGAAAAAGTCACACCTATAGCTTCCATAATTTCTTCTAATTTACTAATTCTCAAATTTTGATCATCCTTTCCTTTATTGGTCTCAAGGTTATTAATTCTACTATTTATATGCTTTAAGGATCCCTCAATCTTGCTAGTACTATCAAGTAGCTTTTTATCTACTTCAGTTGCCCAATTCATGCTTGAAATGTTTTTCTCTAAAATATCAAGTCTTTCTGAAGGGGGATACTTTCCGGGCAGGCCCGTGGGCTGGACTGGGAACAAGCCGGCCAGGCCGTTACGAGTAGCAGAAGGGAAAGGACACGGCAAAGACTGGAGTCCCAATACAACCCGGAGTACCAACTTGGAAGGTGTAGACCTGGAGTAGGACTCCGTGTTGATGTGTAACTCGACATAAGTTGTGAGTCGAGGGACCCGGCCGCCTTTATAAGGAGGGCCCTGGACCTTAGATCGATAAGCTCTCAAGTCACACAAATCCCGTAGTGGCCGAGTCTCAAGTTAAGAGACTGGAACCTTGTAATCAACATCAAGTCCAGAGCAATATGAAACAAGCAGGAAGTATGTCTTTACCTCTATCCAGAGGGGCCGAACCTGGGTAAAATCCTTGTCCCCTCATCGAGATTAACCAGCTCTTGTGTCCTAGTCGCCAATGTCCCCACAACTTAGCTTCTTGGAGGAAGTACTTGGCGTGACAACCCCACGACAGTTGGCACCCACCGTGGGTCTCGTGTTAAAAGGAGTCAAGATCATGGGAGAAGCTCGCCGAGGTATGGAGAAGCTCGCCATCGGCATGGTCTACACCAACCAGTACGGCGAGACCGAGATCGACGACTACGGGTGGAGCTCAAAGATGGATGAAGTTGAGGAAGGCTACCAGCTCATCATCAGCAAGATCAACGTGTTCGTTGTCATGGTCAGCGTCTCAGGTAACCGTGTTAATGGGTTGAATTCTGTTTCAGAAGCAAAAGCTGTCATTGAGTCCGATGGAGAGGAGTCCGTCGACACATCACAAGTCGGCACAGTCGCTGAACAAGAGGACCCGGAGATGCTGCCGGAGCCGGGTTCAGAGCCGGACTACGATGCAGATTCAGAATCAATTCTACCATTGTTTGAAGATCGACTCGGATATGGAATCGAGAAAGAGTATGTGCAGTCACGATACGTCCGCTTCATGTTGGAGCGTACATGACCAGACCAGACAATGGTGGAGAACGCGATGGAGGGAATCGGTTTGATCCTAACTTGCTGACAAAGGAGATCACGGCGGATAAAGCGGCGGCTCATGCAGAGGAGTTGATCGCAGCTCGTGAAGCGATAGAGAAGCAGTTGGCAGATGTCGTGAAGGAAAATCGGAAGTTGGCAGCGGATCAAGCCCTTGTGCAAGCAGAACAAACTCGCATAAAAGCCAAACAAGGTAGCATACAAGCAGAACATGAACGTGTACAAGCTGAAGCAGTAGCAGTACGCAATCGCCAGCAGGAACTCACGTCAATTCAGCATCGGAGGCTCGGAGCCTGTTGCACGAAGGAGTTCACATAAATCAAACTAATTTGTTTCAGACACCCACAGGTCCAGCTACAAGAGCTGGAGGATCAGCATCCGGAGCAGGAGCAGCACCACCACCGCCACCACCACCGCCACCAGGAGGAATCGGAGGAGTCGAAGCAGGAGCCAGAGCCAATGGACCACCAACACCTAGAGGAGGAGTCGGTGATTTGGGTCCGCCACTTCAAAGGTTCCATACACCTGCAGTACACTATTCAAATCCAATGGACGACGTACACGCAACAACTATGTTATTGGACAGAATCCCGCTTATGGAAAATTCAACGGGTCAGGAGGCACGACTCGCCATAGACATGTTAAAGACAGCATTGGCTCAACGAGCTCTTTACCCCAACTTACTAGATGCCAGCAGACTTCATTCAATTCCATATAACTCCCGAACAAGGAGTCGGCACGATGAGTCTCATCCGGCCGGGTCGATGATACGTGTCAAACGTATCTATAATTTTTTATGTTCCATGCATGTTTTATATCAAAATGCCATATGTGTTTATTATAATTTTATATCATTTTATGGATTTATTGGACTAACCTATTAATAGTGGTAAAAGTGCACAATGTTTTTGTTTTCGGTTTATCTAATCAGAAGCAGCTTCAATCTGGCTAAACCGTACGCACATACGCGAGCCATTGGATGGAGAACGAACAATCGGGATCTGGCCGGAATGACCAACTTTCGCGCGACGCTCACGTCACGCACGTCTCCCACCTCCCGTCGCCGGCCTCCCTACCACGACCGCTGCCTGCAACCCCCGCCCCGCCTTCTTCCTCCACAAGGCCGATGGCCGCCACCCTTCTGACACGCATCCCCGGCGGCCATCTCTACATAGGGTGGATCCAGGCGGCGTCCAACGGTCCGCCGTTGTTCTCCTTGCATCGTCGGTAAACGACGTTGTGCCGAGCTCTAAAAGGCTGTCCAAAAGATCCGCCTCGTCGTCCTCTTGATCCTGGTGGAACCTGTGCATGTTGGGATGGATGGAGCTGTGAGAACATGGTCGGCGCCCCGAACGCCACCAGTCAGCGCCGCGCAAGATACCTTCGCCGCCGCGCCTCCCCCTACTTCGCCACCTTGTCCTTTAGCCTTAGTGTGAGCTTCTCTTCCACGACGCCCTTCTAGATCCATTTATTGCATCTTGTAACGCCACTTCGCCATCAGCCGCCGTGCGCCGCCGCTGCACTTCGTCGCTGTCGCCGGCCGCCGCTCCGTTGACCAAATTCAGGCAGCGCCGCCACCTTCTGGTCGGACTCTGTCTCGCACATCAACGCACACCTCCGTGCCGCCCCGCTCGCTTGCAGTCGAGCTGCGCGTGGTCAACTTGACCGCTGCCTGCCGACGTCCAGGCACGTAATCAGTTCCTCTTCTTCCTCACACTCCATGCTCGAACTACTACAAGTCTGATTTGCATGTTGCCGCTTGTCTTTGTGGAGCAGCATGTCCGCCTCCCTTTCTATCTCTGCTCTGTCGAGGTTTCTGTCCAGCTATCACGCTCGCGCGTGGGTCTTGTTCGTCCTCCGGCCGCGCTAGTTGGGTTGGTTCCTCCGTGCACCTGCTTGCTTCTCGTACTGTAGGTCACACGCTGATGCGCTGTTGCTGATTGCAGTGTAGTTGCACATGCGCATGGAGATGAGTGTGGTGCTTCTCTGAATCTTCACGGAGCTGGCTTCAGGTGCAAGGAATTTACTCGGCGTTTTACTGGATTAGTAGTGAAACTGGCCATACCACAACAACGCACAAGGGGTGCAAATGAGTGTAGTGCTCGGACCGAATCTACACACAGGATGTTTGTTGGTTTATTTGTACACAAACATGCTGCTTGCCGTGCTTGCTTAGTGCCGGCCCGCCGTGCGCTCGTGTCTACTTCCACGGTGACTGTGAACGACTACCGACACGACACGTTGGTTACCGATGCCCGTACGACCACGACCCGAGTACGACTACTTCGATTATGTTTCATCCACAACTATCCTATCCTAGATTTATAGAGTTACCACCCTAAACTGATAAGTTACCCACCCGGTAGTTATAGAGTTACCCACCCTAAACTGATAGAGTTACCCACCGTAGACTGATAGAGTTACCATCCCATAGAGATGGAGTTACCCACCCTAAACTGATGAAGGTACCGACCCAACAGTAATAAAGTTACCACCCTAAACTGATCGATGAAGTTACCCACCCAGTAGTGATAGAGTTACCCACCCTAAAGTGATGGAGTTACCCATCCTAGACTGATAGAGTTATCACCCCGTAGTGATGGAGTTACCCACACTAAACTGATGAAGTTACCCACCCACTAGTGATAGAGTTATCTACCCTAAACCGATGAATTTACCCACCCAATAGTGATAGAGTTACCCACCCTAAACTGATGAAGTTACCCACCTTAGACTGATAGAGTTACCACCCCGTAGTGATGGAGTTATCACCCAAAACTGATAAGTTATCCACCCACAGAGTTACCCACCCTAAACTAATAGACTTACCACCTTGTAGTGATGGAGTTACCCACCCCAAATGATAAAGTTACCACTATATGAACTAATGGAGTTACCCACCCTAGACCGATAGAGTTACCACCCCCGTAGTGATGGAGTTACCCACCCTAAACAGATAAAGTTACCCACCCGGCAGTGATAGAGTTACCCATCATAGACTGATAGAGTTACCACCCCGTAGTGATGGAGTTACCCACCCTAAACAAATAAAGTTACCCACCCGGCACTAGTAGGAAATAGCTTATAGACAGAAGCCTATTCTGTGGCACACCAACTTTCGTGCGCCACAGAAATATGTTTCTGTGGCGCACCGTGGTTGGTGCGCCACAGAAAGTCACATTTCTGTGGCGCACCTGGCCACATGCACCACAGAAATTAGACTTTCTGTGGCGCACCAAGCACGGTGCGCCACAGAAAGTGACATTTCTGTGGCGCACCAAGCACGGTGTGCCACAGAAAGTCGTCTGGGGGACGGGTGATGTCGTGGGGCTACCTTTCGGGTCACCCACGGTGATGGTACTTGGGTCACGCCAAGGAAGGCCCAACGAAGCCCAAGAAGGATTCCGTATGCAACAAGTAGTCGACATTAGGTCGGTGAGGAGGTTTCCATATCTTGTACGTGCAATCGCACCGTCCACCCGGGACCCGGCCTGTAGTATAAAGGCCGGGAGGGTGCGCCGTCTAGGGGATGGAATCATTGAACACCGCATTGTAGCCACCAATCTATAATTCCAGACAAGCAGGAGTAGGTCTTTACCTCAACTCGAGGGGCCGAACCTGGGTAAATCGCCCCCTGTTAGCCGTCGTGTTCACCAGCCTGATCTCTCTCTTTCTCCCTCAATCAACCCGGGGTACTCGACCCAGGGATTTGCCGAGCCACAAGCTCGTCAATTGGCGCCGTCTGTGGGAAAGAACAGATCGCTGGAGTCGTGATCATGCCGGCCTCATCCGCAACCAACAACGCCATCAGCGCGAGGGAGTCGATCTACACCGGCTTCCTCGAGTACGTCGAGCACTCGCCGGCGGATCTTTCGGCCTACGCCGGATTCCAACAGAGCACGTGGATTACCTTTGGTAGTCTGCGCTATCTGGTGGACAGTCGCGGAACCCTCCGCCCTACGCAGGCCGCCCTGCGTTCAATGGAGGCGCCTGCATCCATGGCGGCTGCACGGATCGCAACCTCACCCGCTGTGAAGATTATGGAGATCGCATCTACATCGCCATCTGCGTCTACATCAACTGCGCCGACCATGCCTTCACCGGTCGCGAAGATCGCATCTGCCGCGGTCAAGGCGACTGCGTCTACTTCGACTACATCAACTTCGACTGTGGCGATCGCATCTGCGGTTGCCAAGAAAAACGCATCTGCTGCGGCCACGGGGCGAGTCAAGTCCACTCCGACCAACCTGTTCGGGTGCCAGCCAAGATCCGCACCAGTTTCGACTGCTCCGATCGCATCTACACATCGGGCAGCCGCCAGTAGCAGCGACCGTGGTACCCACCACGTTGCTGTGATCTTTGACAATGAGTACAGCTCAGATGAAGGAAGCACGACAGGGAGCATCAGCCCCACTCGACGGGTCTACCCCGCGCAAGTCTACATGGTCGGTCCATCAGCACCCGTATACCCCATGGAAGTCACCCTGCAAGACAAGGTGACGAAACTCACCATCACCCGGGAGCTGGCAATTAGGGCACAGAAGCATGTGGACGATGGCACGTTCCCTGCCCCGGAAGATCCACAGGAAGATCGACAGGCGGTCCAGTACTTGCTCTGGAAGGAAGCCGAACGAATCAGACAGGAAAAAGCCGAGTTGGCCCGGCGCAAGGAGCTAGCCGACGAGTCGAGTGCCAGGAGGGCAGCGCTCACATTCATGTCTGGATCAGAAGAAGTCGACCAAGGAGGAAGGCACAGAACTCGCATGCCGCGGGTGCACGAGGCCGATCGCATCCACCTCACCCGCAACTTGGAGTCATCTTTCTTGGAAGACGAGGACGGAATACCCATCCCCAGAACACCCGCCTCTGCGCTTATGGGAGTCGAGACCTATTTGCGGGTCATGCAGCCGCCGGAAGGAAGCGCCAACGCCCGCGTACACAGGCAGCAGATCCAAGCCTTGAGGCAAGTCGAGGAAGTTCTGGCAAGAGGAGAACCAGTCGAAGGGATGTACGAGGAACGAGGACGTCGGGACCGTGGAGTCGCACCAGCGGCAAATCGGGAACCGATTCGACTGCGACAACTGCAGCCTGGCGAGGATGGCCGCAACGTCGTCACACAGAGAAGGATAGACCGTGCCCGTCGACTGCGAGAAGCAGGACTCGACGATGATGAAGACCACGAGCCACGTGGAGCCCCGTGTTTCAGTATAAATATTCGCGACACGAAGATGCCGAAAGGCTTCAAGCTAACGGCGGAGACACCAAAGTACGACGGAAAGCAGCACCCGCAGGATTGGCTGGACGACTACCTTATCGCATGCAGCTGCCAAGGTGGTAATTCGACTACCGCCATGCAGTACATCCAGCTGATGCTCACGGGGTCCGCCCGCGGGTGGCTCAACACGCAGCCGAAGGATGCCTTCAGGAATTGGGAGGAATTCAGGACCGCATTCATAAAAGGTTTCCTGGGAACTTACGCCAGGCCAACCACCCTCATCGAGCTCCAAGCTTGCAAACAGGGCCATGAGGAGCGACTCCGTTCGTACATCCAATGGTGGACCCTGCTCCGCAACACCATGGATGGAGCCACCTCGGAGGACAGAATCATGGATGCATTCATCTACGGCCTCACCCGTCGCGATCTTCGCGAAGAACTTGGTAGGCTCAGGCCGAAGAGTATGATAGACCTCATGCAGATCGCCAACCAATGGGCAGATGGAGAGGACTCCGTCCGCGACTCAATGCCAGATCCCCAACCCAGCAACTGGCGAGAGGGTCGACTGAAAAAGAAACCACGCTTTATCGGCCATGACTCAATAGAGTTAGTAGCGGCGGGATTCGAAACCCCCCGTGAGAATGATAGAGGATATAGCCAAGGCGGTGGCAGTGATAGAGGATATAGCCAAGGCGGTGGCAGCGATAGAGGATATAGCCAAGGCGGTGGCAATGATAGAGGATACAGCCAAGGTGGTGGCAGCGGCTACCGCGGAGATGGAAGTCGCAAGCGCGAGTGGCGCAGACGCATACTCACGGATGAGGAAGAGCTACAGCAACCCTGCAGGCACCATATGTTCAAGGACCCGGAAACAGGCAAGTGGGGATCCCGACACCTGTTGAAGGACTGCAAGAAGGCGCAACGGTTGGCCAGGGCCTTCACGCGCGTACTTGCTACGGACGGGCAGCAGGTTCATCAAGCACCACCCGCGGGACAACCAGTCGCGGGACAGCTGGCAATCAACGCACCACCAGCTCCTCCACCCGCCAACCCAGCGCAAGCAGCATTGGCTTACTACCCGCAGCAACAACCGCAGCAGCCGCAACAACAGCAGCAGCAACCGCAGCAACAGGACCCTGCCAACGTGTTCCCAGCACCACGTGGGCAGATGAACATGATACAGAAGGGGCGTCCTTCCAACAGGACCCAGAAGCTCATTACTCGCCAAGTCTTTCAGGCAATCACCAATCCACCCGCAGTACCCGAGTACCTGAGAGGATCAGAGATAGACATTACCTTCTCCAGGGCTGATCACCCGCCGGCAATACCACGGCCCGGGCACGCCGCTCTGGTAGTCGAAGCTCAGATCGGGGAGTACACCTTGAAAAAGGTGTTCATGGACGGAGGCAGCGGAATCAACATTCTTTTCGCTGACACACTCAGGCGCATGAACAGGTCAATTTCCAACCTGACGCCGTCATCTAATACCTTTCACGGTATAGTACCAGGGCAAGCAGTTACGCCCATGGGAGTAATCACACTCGACGTAATCTTCGGCACACCCGACAACTTCCGGAGGGAGGCAATCGACTTCGAGGTGGTCGACTGGAAATCACAGTACCACGCCATCCTTGGGCGTCCAACTTTTGCAAGGTTCATGGCGATACCCCACTACGCCTACCTCATGCTCAAGATGCCTGGACCCAAGGGTGTCATCACGGTGAGAGGCGACTTCGACCGGTCCGACAGCTGCGACCGCGAGTTCAATAGGATCTCTGAGTTCTTTGGGATGGAAGATCACCTCGAGATGCTGGCAGTCGACAACGACAAGACCCTCTTCCCCCCAAAGAAGAAATCATCCAAGGACTCGGCGTTCAACACCAGCGACGATACCAGGGCCCACCAGGTACACCCGACAGATGCTGACAAGGTGGTTCGGGTGTCATCAAGCTTGACCAGCGCATAGGAAAGCGCGCTCGTCGAGTTCCTGCGCGAAAACTGGAAGATATTCGCCTGGCAACCTTCTGATATGCCAGGCATACCAAGAGAACTCGCCGAGCACCGATTACACGTTCACAAGGACGCCAGACCTGTCAAGCAAGCCATGAGGCGCTTTTCGGGTCCAAAGAGAGACGCGATCAGTTTGGAGATCGACCGGCTGCTCCATGCCGGTTTTATTAAAGAAATCAAGAAGTCAGAGTGGGTAGCAAACCCAGTACTGGTGGAAAAGAAGAAGACGAAGAAACTCCGCATGTGCGTCGACTTCACCGCCATCAACAAATGCTGCCCCAAGGATCACTTTCCGCTCCCGCGGATTGATCAGATCGTCGACTCGACTGCGGGCTGCGCACGTCTGTCCTTCCTGGATGCCTACTCAGGCTACCAGCAGATCAAGATGGCAGTCGAGGACCAAGAAAAGACGGCGTTTATCACACCACACGGTGTGTTCTGCTACACCATGATGCCCTTCGGGTTGAAAAACGCTGGGGCCACGTACCAGCGTACAATGCAAGCCTGCCTGAAGGAGCTTATCGGGAAAGTGGTCCAAGTCTACGTCGACGATATCGTCATCACCACCCGCAAGGAGGACACCCTCATCGACGATCTCCGCAAGGTCTTCGAGGCACTCGACAAGTACCAGATCAAGCTGAACCCAGACAAGTGCGTTTTCGGCGTCCCAGCCGGAGAGCTACTGGGGTACCTTGTCTCTGCGAGAGGAATCGAAGCAAATCCAGAAAAGGTGCAAAATATACTCGACATGCCTGCACCAACAAAACTCCATGATGTGCAAAGTCTAGCCGGCAGAGTCGCAGCACTCAGTCGATTCATAAGTAAGCTGGGAGAAAAGGCTCTGCCCTTCTACCAGCTGATGAAAAAGGCGGACAAATTCGAGTGGACGGAGGAAGCACAGGATGCCTTTGACAGGCTGAAAAAGACCCTGACAACCCCTCCAGTACTGGTAGCACCCCAGGAGAATGAACCACTGTACCTTTATGTGGCAGCCACGAACAGAGTGGTCAGTACCGTTCTCGTAGTCGAACGGGAGGAAGAGGGAAGGGCTCATCCTGTCCAACGGCCCGTGTATTACCTCAGCGAGGTATTAACAGAGTCAAAGCAGAGGTACCCGCACTACCAGAAGCTGGCATACGCCGTCTTCATGACGTCAAGGAAGGTGGTACACTACTTCTCCGAGCACCCGATAACGGTGGTAAGCTCCTCCGCCCTGTCAGACATCCTCACTAATCCATCCGCGACAGGGCGAGTCGCCAAGTGGGTTGTCGAGTTAGGGCCATGGGGGCTGAAGTACGTGCACCCGAAGGCAATCAAGGCTCAGGTCCTACCAGAGTTCACCACAGAGTGGATAGAAGCGCAGCTACCAGACGAGCCTGATTTATCGACTGCATGGACCATGTACTTTGATGGATCCAAGAAATTCAACTCAGCCGGAGCGGGAGTCGTGCTCATATCACCCAAAGGCGATAAGCTTAAGTACGTGCTGCAGATGAAATTTCCAACACCCTCCAACAACGAGGCGGAGTACGAGGCACTGATCCACGGCATGCGGATGGCCAAGAACTGCGGCGCCACTCGCCTTATGATCTATGGCGACTCCTACCTGGTGGTGCAGCAAACAATGAAGCAATGCGACGCCATCGCTGACAACATGATAGCATACAGGGAGCTGTACAACCAGCTGGAAGGCCAATTCGACGGCTGCGAACTGCGACACATTGGCCGCGAAAGCAATGAAGAGGCCGACATCCTCGCCAACCTTGGATCAGATCGAGCTCCGGTTCCACCCGGAGTCTTCCTCGAGTGCATCACGCAGCGCTCTATCAGGGTCCGGCCCCCGCCAGAACCCCCTGCATCGACAACAACGACCGCCAACCCGCAAAGCACGGAGAAGGAGCCCATGGAGATCATGCTGGTCGAACCCACATGGACAAGCTCGTATCTGGCCTACATGCTGCATCAGCGGCTGCCAGAGAACCCAGTCGAAGCAAAGCGCATTGTCCGCCGCTCGAAGGGCTTCACCATCATCAAGGGCGAGCTTTACAAGCGAAGCATCTCAGGCGTACTCCAAAGGTGCATTGATCCATCTGACGGCCAGGCTATTCTACTCGACATCCACGCTGGAATCTGCGGGCATCATGCAAGCAGTCGAGCACTGGTTGCCAAGGCCTTGCGAGCAGGATTCTACTGGCCCACTGCAATGCAAGACGCAGTCGAGCTCGTAAGAAGGTGCGTCGGCTGCCAAGAATTCGCCAACAAACCTCACGCACCTGCTTCAGCATTGAAAACCATCCCACTTGCATGGCCGTTCGCGCAATGGGGACTCGACATGGTAGGTCCCTTCAGGAAGTCCTCCCCGGGTGGGCACACGCACCTCCTGGTGGCAGTCGACAAATTCACGAAGTGGATCGAGGCGGTGCCAATCACAAGTTCAACCGCAACTTCAGCAGTTAACTTCATCAGGTCCATCATCTTCAGATTCGGCGTGCCCCACGGTATCATCACCGACAACGGCACGAACTTTACAGCCGAGGAGTTCAGAGATTTCTGCGAGGAACAAGGCATCAAGCTCAGCTACGCATCCGTCTCACACCCGCAGTCTAACGGACAAGTCGAAAGGGCCAACGGCCTAGTCAGCAAGGGGATAAAGAAGCGTTTGCGAGTGCCGTTGAAACGAGCTGCAGGAGCCTGGGTAGAGGAACTTCCAAGCGTGCTATGGAGCCTACGCACCACGCCGAACAGATCCACCCAATACACACCGTTCTTTATGGTGTATGGCGCAGAAGCAGTCTTACCCTGTGACATTAAGTTTGACGCTCCACGGGTCGTGGCCTACGACGAGTCCGACGCAGAAGAGGCACTAGAAGATGACATGGACACTCTAGATGAAGCACGCGACATCGCCCTCAGCCGCACAGCAGTGTACCAGCAGGACCTGCGCAACTACCACGGGCGACGACTGCGACCCAGATCTTTTGTCCCAGGCGACCTGGTCCTTCGACTCAAGCAGAAGAAAGTGCACAAGCTCGCTTCCCCATGGGAAGGCCCGTACATTGTGACAGAAGCAATTGGCAATGGAGCATACCGCCTGAAGGACCAAGCTACAGGAACAGTTTGCAGTAACCCGTGGAACGTGGCACAGCTACGCCGCTTCTACGCCTGATGTACCCTACACTGTAAATTCAAAGTAGCAGCAGGTTTCTTACGCACTCTTTCCCTCGCCAGGGTACCTAAGGGGACTGGAAGGGTTTTAATGAGGCGGCCTGTTTGCGAGAATAAATAAAGATGATTCAAGAAATTTTGTGTCACCCTCTCCTTTGCAGCCTAGGCCGCCACTCGAACCACTCGGGGGCTGCGCCGTACAGGCATCACCCGAAAATCCTCGGCCGCCACTCGACGCACTCGGGGGCTTGCGCTGTACAGGTCCAAAGTTAGCCTAGGCCGCCACTCGAACCACTCGGGGGCTGCGCCGTACAGGCATCACCCGAAAATCCTCGGCCGCCACTCGACGCACTCGGGGGCTTGCGCTGTACAGGTCTAAAGTTAGCCTAGGCCGCCACTCGAACCACTCGGGGGCTGCGCCGTACAGGCATCACCCGAAAATCCTCGGCCGCCACTCGACGCACTCGGGGGCTTGCGCTGTACAGGTCCAAAGTTAGCCTAGGCCGCCACTCGAACCACTCGGGGGCTGCGCCGTACAGGCATCACCCGAAAATCCTCGGCCGCCACTCGACGCACTCGGGGGCTTGCGCTGTACAGGTCCAAAGTTAGCCTAGGCCGCCACTCGAACCACTCGGGGGCTGCGCCGTACAGGCATCACCCTGAAAATCCTCGGCCGCCACTCGACGCACTCGGGGGCTTGCGCTGTACAGGTCTAAAGTTAGCCTAGGCCGCCACTCGAACCACTCGGGGGCTGCGCCGTACAGGCATCACCCGAAAATCCTCGGCCGCCACTCGACGCACTCGGGGGCTTGCGCTGTACAGGTCTAAAGTTAGCCTAGGCCGCCACTCGAACCACTCGGGGGCTGCGCCGTACAGGCATCACCCGAAAATCCTCGGCCGCCACTCGACGCACTCGGGGGCTCGCGCTGCACAGGTTTCAGTCAGCCTAGGCCGCCACCCGAATCACTCGGGGGCTGCGCCTAACAGGCATCACCCAAAAATCTTCGGCCGCCACCCAACGCACTCGGGGGCTCGCGCCGTACAAGTCCTACTCGAAAGCCTAGGCCACCACCCGATGCACTCGGAGGCTGCGCTGTCAAAGCCTAAGATATAACGTTCAGTTCGCACTCTTGCTCACCAAGTACGCCACCCGACACGCTCGGGGGCTGCTCCACACGGGTTATGAGTTCACGACACAACGTTTCCATACATTTAGGGATTAACCCCGTATCAGCATATTTACATGCATACATATATTCATGTTACAAGCTAACATTATACAACAAGCTGTTCTTCTTAGTCGACAGGCTCTTCCTTTGGCGCATCCAGTGGCCCTACACGTTGCTCTGTATGATTCATGACCTGTTGCATCACCCGACGTGCGGGTTCAAGGGATTCGGCATAATCAACATCCCTAGGCAAGCCATCGAGTATCCTATCCAAGGGAACATGAGGTCGATGCAGTCGAACATAGGCAAACGCCGTGTTGGCCCCGGCAACAAGCTGATTGAAGACGACCACCTTCAACGCCCTGCTACTGCGGAACCTCTCCAACAGCGCGGGCAACCCTTCCGGCTGCTCATCAAGGGGGAAGAACACCTTGTTGATCTGCCAGAGTGCTTTCCTGCAACCTTCAAGAACAAATGCAGCTCGCCAGGTGCGATCCAGCATCCGCGCGAGTATACGACTCTCTCCCTTGTGTACCCAGAATTGGCGAGCTTCGACCGAGTTACCGGTGGCCTCGCTATCCACGCGCTCGTCCACCCGAGCGTTCTCGGCTTGCCAGTCGGGATTAACAACTGCAAATTAACGAATCACGGTGCAGAACAACACAAGCATGAAGAAATCAAAGAGAAGCAGCTAGAGCCCAAACCTTGCAGCTGTCGACATATCAGATCAATCCAATCAAGAAGGAACCGTTCGCGCTGACTGAACGGCCCAGCGGAACGCGCCCTGAGGCGGTCAAGCTCCACTTCAGTTCTCCGCAGCTTCGACTCAAGTTCAGTGATTTTGTTCCTCATATAATTAACACTCGCTGATCGTTCCTGCTCCGCGCGGGAGCCGGAGGAGTCGGACAACGCGAAGACGCAGGCGCAGCCGAAGAGGTACCTTCATCCAAGTGCGCACGGATATCTTCCGCGACTTCAGGAGGAGCACTTCCGTCAGGCTGTCAATTTAAAGAACATCAGAGAGCACTATTTTCAACAAGACTAGACAAAAACACAGTCGTATCACAGAATCAGCATATCCATTGATTTCACCAAGTTTCATTACAAAAGACAAGAGAAGACCCCTACTACAACACTACATAGCAGAACCCGACGGTGCCCGGCCCTTTTTGGCGGCTGACTCTGCAAGCTTCCTCTCAAAGGTGTCAATCAGCTTTTTAGCTAACTTAGTCGCCTTGTCCTTGACGCTGGTCAGAGACTTGGACTTTCCATCGGGCCTTCGAGGGAAGTCGCTCACAGCCGCCTCAAAGTCACCCGAGATCCCATGACCGAGTAACAGACGGAAGGTAAGCTCGGAGCCGCGTACCGTCTGGGTGCGGGTGTAGTTGGCCATCACATTCGCCTCAGCAAATGGAGCCGCCAGCTTGTCAGCCTCCTTAGGCGCGGCCTGACCAGGGAAAACACCTTCATAGATGTTGGCCAGNGCCTCAGCAAATGGAGCCGCCAGCTTGTCAGCCTCCTTAGGCGCGCCTGACCAGGGAAAACACCTTCATAGATGTTGGCCAGGGCGCTCGAGGACTTCTTCACAGCGTCCGCGGCGCACGCGCAAATCCGGTTGCAGAGGTCGACTGCCGCCGACAAGGTGGTATTCGCGCTGGACGTCCCTTCAGGGGGAGAACCACCACCAACACCTACATTCAGAAATAACGCGAATAGTAAGGTACCTGCAGGCAACAAAGGCAAAAGTAGGCTTTTATCAGCCGAGAACTTACCACCAATGGCCGTGGCAATGCTAATCAGGCGTTCGACCTGAACTTTTTCTGCCTCAGTCTGGGTCTCAAGCGACTTCTCCAGTTGCTGGACCCGCTTCACCAAGCCTTGGTTGTCTTCTGCAGAACACCCGAGCAAAAGATCAGAATTGCAGACAGTCGAAGAAAGTTCAAAAGACTCGACAAGGGATACTTACTCCTCGACTGCTCAAGCGCAGCACGAAGTTGACTAGCCTCCTGCTCCAGACGAATGAAGCGGGTGGCCGTTTCCATCTGCTGACGATAGACGGGCTGCGGAAAAAGAAGTATAAATCTGTACCCGACTATTCTAGTCACGCACATCTTCGGGGGCTACTCCCATCGGGAGCGCTGTTCGCGCACCCGATACAAGAATTTGCAAGATAAGAAAGAAGATACTTACATGCTGGATCAGATCAGCATCCACGGCAGTCGCATCAGCGGCACCATCCGGCCGGGTGGCCGTCGAAGGGTTCAGCACCGGAGGATTGTTCGCCTGTGGCGCCTCTTCAGTTGTACCAGTCGCATGCTCCGGGGCAGCAGACTGGTGTTCCTCCTCACGAGGCGAATCATGGACATTACCACCTTGGTGGCTGCTTACAAAAGATTCAGAAAACACCCAAGGAACAGAAAGAAGAAGCGAAACAGAAAGGTTCAGTCGCATGAAGCTTACCTGTCAGCATATTCACCATCGCTGCTCATGGAAGGAGTCGGCATCCTCCCAAACCCCGCGGGAGGCGCGGAGTCCAGCGGAGTCACAATCAGGGAATCCACAAGCTTGTTCGCCTCTGAAGACGACGAGCTGGAGTCCTCCTTTTCTGCCTCCTTCAAGGGTGATGTCGCGGCGGCGGAGCCGACATGCTTTCGCTTGCGCCGTTTGAGCGGCGCCTCCTCCTCCTCCTCTTCCTCCTCTGCTTCCTCGCTAGGCGAGGAAGCGGGGGGAAGACTCTCTTCATCGCCGTCCTGCTCGGCAACGAAGGCGGCCTCATCGTGAGCGCCATTCTCCATCAACGGAGGAAGGCTCACGTAATTTTTCCGATCCTGAAGATCAGCAAGCAACAGTCGAAAGTTCAGAAAAAGACAGTCAACTCCAAGTAACGAAGAAAACAAATTCAAGTACCTACCTCTGGGATCGGGTTCGTCGAGCTGAAGGGCGCGACTGAGCAAGTCACGTTGCACGTGTCAGCAACCCGAAGGCTGGTGATGGCCCTCACCTTGATTGCGACTTGTGCATCGTCCATTGCCGGGTCGACTGCCATTTCCCACATTGGGAGAGGGCGCTGTTGCAGAGGCTGCACCCTCAACCTGTGGAACATGGCGATCAGCTGGATTCCGCTGGCTTCGCGTCCCATCGTCTTGATCAACCCGCGAAGAAGCGCCTGCAGCGGCTTGATCGACTCCCTCTCCTCCGTCGACAGGGGGTGCGACCAGGCGTTGGTCTTCTTCAGAGGCCGCTCAGCGGCGAAGTCGGGGATCCCGGCCTGGTTCCACGTGATGTAGAACCACTTCTTCCTCCAGCCTTGCACGGAGTCGGACTTCTTCATGTGGAAGAAGTTCGTGTCGCCGCGCAGCTGGATTCCGAAGCCACCGACCGGGTAGGTCTCCTTCGACTTACCCGCCATCCGGCGCACCATGAAAATAGACTTCCACAGTGCCCAGTGGGGTGCGATCCCCAGGAAACACTCGCAGAGCACGATAAAGCTCGTGATGCTCAAGACGCTGTTGGGAGTCAGATCATGGATCTGAATCCCATAGGCGTACAAGAGCCCACGGACAAAATCGTGCAAGGGGAACCCGAATCCCCGCGGAAGGAACTCCACGAAGCAGACGCGTTCCCCACTGCGGGGAGCAGGGACGGAATCCTTACCGGGCGCCCGCGTCGTCGCCACGGCCTCCGGTGGCAGCAGCCCCTGCTGGCGGAGGCTGTCGAGCTCCGCCGCTTTGACGGAGGACTTGCTCCAGTCGCCCTCCACCTTTTTCATCCCGGCGTCGTCGCCGGCGGCGGCGGAGGAGCTCTCGGTACCCTTGCTCCTCTTGTGGCCCATGTCGCCGGAGGAAAGGGGAGAACTTTGTTGGAAGCTTTTTGCGAAGAACAAGGGAGGCAAGAACTGGCGGCGAGATGGAGGAGAATGAGGATGCGTGAACTGCCTCTGCACCGCGGTGAAAAACATATACCGCGGGGCAGTTCATCACGGCCGTCCATCGTGCAACTGCATCGCGCCGCAAGAATCCAGCCGCCCACGTGTCGCGCGACGGACACCCCGGTCGTGCTCCACTATGCACGGGAACCGAAGCATCATCATCACGCCGCGGAGTTTTCGCGCCCAACGGTCCATATTCAGCGGTCGTCGCTGTGGCAGCGGGCCCACCATCGTCACGTCCCGTCGGGCGCAGAGCCTGTCGAGTCATGTCATCAAAAGCGTCATCCCTGACGTCATCATGGAAGTGTGTCAAGTAAGCCAAGCAATTGGCTGAGCATTCGATAGCCGTTCGACTGAACCAAGTACGTTCGAACCAAACGTTCGAGTGGAGTAAGACGAAGTAAGCTTTTTTAAAGCTGATTTTATGACAAGTTAGTAGGCCATCAAGGCTGAGCGAAAGAGTAAGTCGAGCCTGGACAGTTTCGACTCGGACAAGTTCGAGTCATCTGTTTACTCCCATCGGGAGCGGGCTTTTCGACTGAGGAAAAATTGAGTTTAACCTCAATTGCAAGCAATTCAGCTTAATCTCGGGGGCTACTCCCATCGGGAGCGCTGTTCGCGCACCCGATGATTATGAAGAAAAGCAGTCGAAATGCTGCGACTCCGAAAAATCAAGACGGCGCACCCGAAGAATCAAGACAGGCTCACTCGAAGCAATCTTCATCAACGGTTCCATGTGGCGTGCCCTGAAGGGGGGAGTCCTCCACCCGACTCTGCGATTCGACTGAGCACTCGGGGGCTACTGTCGTGGGGCTACCTTTCGGGTCACCCACGGTGATGGTACTTGGGTCACGCCAAGGAAGGCCCAGCGAAGCCCAAGAAGGATTCCGTATGCAAAGAGTAGTCGACATTAGGTCGGTGAGGAGGTTTCCATATCTTGTACGTGCAACCGCACCGTCCACCCGAGACCCGGCCTGTAGTATAAAGGCCGGGAGGGTGCGCCGTCTAGGGCATCGAATCATTGAACATCGCATTGTAGCCACCAATCCATAATTCCAGACAAGCAGGAGTAGGTCTTTACCTCAACTCGAGGGGCCGAACCTGGGTAAATCGCCCCCTGTTAGCCGTCGTGTTCACCAGCCTGATCTCTCTCTTTCTCCCTCAATCAACCCGGGGTACTCGACCCAGGGATTTGCCGAGCCACAAGCTCGTCNCTTTCGGGTCACCCACGGTGATGGTACTTGGGTCACGCCAAGGAAGGCCCAGCGAAGCCCAAGAAGGATTCCGTATACAACAAGTAGTCGACATTGGGTCGGTGAGGAGGTTCCATATCTTGTACATGCAATCCGCACCGTCCACCCGAGACCCGGCCTGTAGTATAAAGGCCGGGAGGGTGCGCCGTCTAGGGCATCGAATCATTGAACATCGCATTGTAGCCACCAATCGATAATTCCAGACAAGCAGGAGTAGGTCTTTACCTCAACTCGAGGGGCCGAACCTGGGTAAATCGCCCCCTGTTAGCCGTCGTGTTCACCAGCCTGATCTCTTTCTTTCTCCTTCAATCAACCCGGGGTATTCGACCTTGGGATTTGCCGAGTCACAAGCTCGTCAATTGGCGCCGTCTGTGGGAAAGAACGGATCGCTGGAGTCGTGATCATGCCGGCCTCACCCGCAACCAACAACACCATCAGCGCGAGGGAGTCGATCTACACCGGCTTCCTCGAGTACGTCGAGCACTCGCCGGCGGATCTTTCGGCTTACGCCGGATTCCACAGAGCACGTGGATTACCTTTGGTAGTCTGCGTTATCTGGTGGACAGTCGCGGAACCCTCTGCCCTACGCAGGCCGCCCTGCGCTCAATGGAGGCGCCTGCATCCATGGCGGCTGCACGGATCGCAACCTCACCCGCCGTGAAGATTACGGAGATCGCATCTACATCGCCATCTGCGTCTACATCAACTGCGCCGACCATGCCTTCACCGGTCGCGAAGATCGCATCTACCGCGGTCAAGGTGACTGCGTCTACTTCGACTACATCAACTTCGACTGCGGCGATCGCATCTGCGGTTGCCAAGAAAAACGCATCTGCTGCGGCCACGGGGCGGGTCAAGTCCACTCCAACCTACCTGTTCGGGCGCCAGCCAAGATCCGCACCAGCTTCGACTGCGCCGATCGCATCTACGCATCGGGCAAGCCGCCAGTAGCAGCGACCGTGGCACCCACCACGTTGCTGTGATCTTCGACAACGAGTACAGCTCAGATGAAGGAAGCACGACAGGGAGCATCAGCCCCACTCGACGGGTCTACCCCGCGCAAGTCTACATGGTCGGTCCATCAGCACCCGTGTACCCCATGGAAGTCACCCTGCAAGACAAGGTGACGAAACTTACCATCACCCGAGAGCTGGCAATTAGGGCACAGAAGCATGTGGACGATGGCACGTTCCCTGCCCCGGAAGATCCACAGGAAGATCGACAGGCGGTCCAGTACTTGCTCTGGAAGGAAGCCGAGCGAATCAAACAGGATAAAGCCGAGTTGGCCCGGCGCAAGGAGCTAGCCGACGAGTCGAGTGCCAGGAGGGCAGCGCTCACATTCATGTCTGGATCGGAAGAAGTCAATCAAGAAGGAAGGCACAGAACTCGCATGCCGCGGGTGCACGAGGCCGATCGCATCCACCTCACCCGCAACTTGGAGTCATCTTTCTTGGAAGACGAGGACGGAATACCCATCCCCAGAACACCCGCCTCTGCGCTTATGGGAGTCGAGACCTATTTGCGGGTCATGCAGCCGCCGGAAGGAAGCGCCAACGCCCGCGTACACAGGCAGCAGATCCAAGCCTTGAGGCAAGTCGAGGAAGTCCTGGCTAGAGGGGAACCAGTCGAAGGGATGTACGAGGAACGAGGACGTCGTGACCGTGGAGTCGCACCAGCGGCAGATCGGGAACCGATTCGACTGCGACAACTGCAGCCCGGCGAGGATGGCCGCAACGTCATCACACAGAGAAGGATAGACCGTGCCCGTCGACTGCGAAGAAGCAGGACTACTCGACGATGAAGACCACGAGCCACGTGGAGCCCCGTGTTTTCAGTATAAATATTCGCGACACGAAGATGCCCAAAGGCTTCAAGCTAACGGCGGAGACACCAAAGTACGACGGAAAGCAGCACCCGCAGGATTGGCTGGACGACTACCTTATCGCATGCAGCTGCCAAGGTGGTAATTCAACTACCGCCATGCAGTACATCCAGCTGATGCTCACGGGGTCCGCCCGCGGGTGGCTCAACACGCAGCCGAAGGACGCCTTCAGGACTTGGGAGGAATTCAGGACTGCATTCATAAAAGGTTTCCTGGGAACTTACGCAAGGCCAACACCCTCATCGAGCTCCAAGCTTGCAAACAGGGCCATGAGGAGCGACTCCGTTCATAAATCCAACGGTGGACCCTGCTCCGCAACACAATGGATGGAGCCACCTCGGAGGACAGAGTCATGGATGCATTCATCTACGGCCTCACCCGTCGCGATCTTCGCGAAGAACTTGGTAGGCTCAGGCCGAAGAATATGATAGACCTCATGCAGATCGCCAACCAATGGGCAGATGGAGAGGACTCCGTCCGCGACTCAATGCCAGATCCCCAACCCAGCAACTGGCGAGAGGGTCGACTGAAAAAGAAACCGCGCTTTATCGGCCACGACTCAATAGAGTTAGTAGCGGCGGGATTCGAAACCCCCCGTGAGAATGATAGAGGATATAGCCAAGGCGGTGGCAATGATAGAGGATATAGCCAAGGCGGTGGCAATGGTGGTGGCAGCGGCTACCGCGGAGATGGAAGTCGCAAGCGCGAGTGGCGCAGACGCATACTCACGGATGAGGAAGAGCTACAGCAACCCTGCAGGCACCATATGTTCAAGGACCCGGAAACAGGCAAGTGGGGATCCCGACACCTGTTGAAGGACTGCAAGAAGGCGCAACGGTTGGCCAGGGCCTTCACGCGCGTACTTGCTACGGACGGGCAGCAGGTTCATCAAGCATCACCCGCGGGACAACCAGTCGCGGGACAGCTGGCAATCAACGCACCACCAGCTCCTCCACTCGCCAACCCAGCGCAAGCAGCACTGGCTTACTACCCGCAGCAACAACCGCAGCAGCCGCAACAGCAGCAGCCGCAACCGCAGCAACAGGACCCTGCCAACGTGTTCCCAGCACCACGCGGGCAGATGAACATGATACAGAAGGGGCGTCCTTCCAACAGGACCCAGAAGCTCATTACTCGCCAAGTCTTTCAGGCAATCACCAATCCACCCGCAGTACCCGAGTACCTGAGAGGATCAGAGATAGACATCACCTTCTCCAGGGCTGATCACCCGCCGGCAATACCACGGCCCGGGCACGCCGCTCTGGTAGTCGAAGCTCAGATCGGGGAGTACACCTTGAAAAGGTGTTCATGGATGGAGGCAGCGGAATCAACATTCTTTTCGCTGACACCCTCAGGCGCATGAACAGGTCAATTTCCAACCTGACGCCGTCATCTAATACCTTTCACGGTATAGTACCAGGGCAAGCAGTTACGCCCATGGGAGTAATCACACTCGACGTGATCTTCGGCACACCCGACAACTTCCGGAGGGAGGCAATCGACTTCGAGGTGGTCGACTGGAAATCACAGTACCACGCCATCCTCGGGCGTCCAACTTTTGCAAGGTTCATGGCGATACCCCACTACGCCTACCTCATGCTCAAGATGCCTGGACCCAAGGGTGTCATCACGGTGAGAGGCGACTTCGACCGGTCCGACAGCTGCGACCGCGAGTTCAACAGGATCTCTGAGTTCTTTGGGATGGAAGATCACCTGGAGATGCTGGCAGTCGACAACGACAAGACCCTCTTCCCCCAAAGAAGAAATCATCCAAGGACTCGGCGTTCAACACCAGCGACGATACCAGGGCCCACCAGGTACACCCGACAGATGCTGACAAGGTGGTTCGGGTGTCGTCAAGCTTGACCAGCGCATAGGAAAGCGCGCTCGTCGAGTTCCTGTGCGAAAACTGGAAGATATTCGCCTGGCAACCTTCTGATATGCCAGGCATACCAAGAGAACTCGCCGAGCACCGATTACACGTTCACAAGGACGCCAGACCTGTCAAGCAAACCATGAGGCGCTTTTCGGGTCCAAAGAGAGACGCGATCAGTTTGGAGATCGACCGGCTGCTCCATGCCGGTTTTATTAAAGAAATTAAGAAGTCAGAGTGGGTAGCAAACCCAGTACTGGTGGAAAAGAAGAAGACGAAGAAACTCCGCATGTGCGTCGACTTCACCGCCATCAACAAATGCTGCCCCAAGGATCACTTTCCGCTCCCGCGGATTGATCAGATCGTCGACTCGACTGCGGGCTGCGCACGTCTGTCCTTCCTGGATGCCTACTCAGGCTACCAGCAGATCAAGATGGCAGTCGAAGACCAAGAGAAGACGGCGTTTATCACACCACACGGTGTGTTCTGCTACACCATGATGCCCTTCGGGTTGAAAAACGCTGGGGCCACGTACCAGCGTACAATGCAAGTCTGCCTGAAGGAGCTTATCGGGAAGGTGGTCCAAGTCTATGTCGACGATATCGTCATCACCACCCGCAAAGAGGACACCCTCATCGACGACCTCCGCAAGGTCTTCGAGGCACTCGACAAGTACCAGATCAAGCTGAACCCAGACAAGTGCGTTTTCGGCGTCCCAGCCGGAGAGCTACTGGGGTACCTTGTCTCTGCGAGAGGAATCGAAGCAAATCCAGAAAAGGTGCAAAATATACTCGATATGCCTGCACCAACAAAACTCCATGACGTGCAAAGTCTAGCCGGCAGAGTCGCAGCACTCAGTCGATTCATAAGTAAGCTGGGAGAAAAGGCTCTGCCCTTCTACCAGCTGATGAAAAAGGCGGACAAATTCGAGTGGACGGAGGAAGCACAGGATGCCTTTGACAGGCTGAAGAAGACCCTGACAACCCCTCCAGTACTGGTAGCACCCCAGGAGAATGAACCACTGTACCTTTACGTGGCAGCCACGAACAGAGTGGTCAGTACCGTTCTCGTAGTCGAACGGGAGGAAGAAGGAAGGGCTCATCCTGTCCAACGGCCCGTGTATTACCTCAGCGAGGTATTAACAGAGTCAAAGCAGAGGTACCCGCACTACCAGAAGCTGGCATACGCCGTCTTCATGACGTCAAGGAAGGTGGTACACTACTTCTCCGAGCACCCGATAACGGTGGTAAGCTCCTCCGCCCTGTCAGACATCCTCACTAATCCATCCGCGACAGGGCGAGTCGCCAAGTGGGTTGTCGAGTTAGGGCCATGGGGT
The DNA here is from genome assembly GCA_012064385.1 of Puccinellia tenuiflora. Lineage (NCBI taxonomy): Eukaryota > Viridiplantae > Streptophyta > Magnoliopsida > Poales > Poaceae > Puccinellia > Puccinellia tenuiflora. The sequence continues at coordinate 1,849,770 of QRDG01002246.1, forward strand.
CTGAAGTACGTGCACCCGAAGGCAATCAAGGCTCAGGTCCTCCCGGAGTTCACCACAGAGTGGATAGAAGCGCAGCTACCAGACGAGCCTGATTTATCGACTGCATGGACCATGTACTTCGATGGATCCAAGAAATTCAACTCAGCCGGAGCGGGAGTCGTGCTCATATCACCCAAAGGCGATAAGCTTAAGTACGTGCTGCAGATGAAATTTCCAACACCTTCCAACAACGAGGCGGAGTACGAGGCACTGATCCACGGCATGCGGATGGCCAAGAACTGCGGCGCCACTCGCCTCATGATCTATGGCGACTCCTACCTGGTGGTGCAGCAAACAATGAAGCAATGCGACGCCATCGCTGACAACATGATAGCATACAGGGAGCTGTACAACCAGCTGGAAGGCCAATTCGACGGCTGCGAACTGCGACACATTGGCCGCGAAAGCAACGAAGAAGCCGACATCCTCGCCAACCTCGGCTCAGATCGAGCTCCGGTTCCACCCGGAGTCTTCCTCGAGTGCATCACGCAGCGCTCTATCAGGGTCCGGCCCCCGCCAGAACCCCCCGCATCGACAACAACGACCGACAACCCGCAAAGCTCGAAGAAGGAGCCCATGGAGATCATGCTAGTCGAACCCACATGGACAAGCCCGTATCTGGCCTACATGCTGCATCAGCGGCTGCCAGAGAACCCAGTCGAAGCAAAGCGCATTGTCCGCCGCTCGAAGGGCTTCACCATCATCAAGGGCGAGCTTTACAAGCGAAGCATCTCAGGCGTACTCCAAAGGTGCATTGATCCATCTGACGGCCAGGCTATTCTACTCGACATCCACGCCGGAATCTGCGGGCATCATGCAAGCAGTCGAGCACTGGTCGCCAAGGCCTTGCGAGCAGGGTTCTACTGGCCCACTGCAATGCAAGACGCAGTCGAGCTCGTAAAAAGGTGCGTCGGCTGCCAAGAGTTCGCCAACAAACCTCACGCACCTGCATCAGCATTGAAAACCATCCCACTTGCATGGCCGTTCGCGCAGTGGGGACTCGACATGGTAGGTCCCTTCCGGAAGTCCTCCCCGGGTGGGCACACGCACCTCCTGGTGGCAGTCGACAAATTCACGAAGTGGATCGAGGCGGTGCCAATCACAAGTTCAACCGCAACCTCAGCAGTCAACTTCATCAGATCCATCATCTTCAGATTTGGTGTGCCCCACGGTATCATCACCGACAACGGCACGAACTTTACAGCCGAGGAGTTCAGAGATTTCTGCGAGGAACAAGGCATCAAGCTCAGCTACGCATCCGTCTCACACCCGCAGTCTAACGGACAAGTCGAAAGGGCCAACGGCCTAGTCAGCAAAGGGATAAAGAAGCGTCTGCGAGTGCCGTTGAAACGAGCTGCAGGAGCCTGGGTAGAGGAACTTCCAAGCGTGCTATGGAGCCTACGCACCATGCCGAACAGATCCACCCAATACACACCGTTCTTTATGGTGTATGGCGCAGAAGCAGTCTTACCCTGTGACATTAAGTTTGATGCTCCACGGGTCGTGGCCTACGACGAGTCCGACGCAGAAGAGGCACTAGAAGATGACATGGACACTCTAGATGAAGCACGCGACATCGCCCTCAGCCGCACAGCAGTGTACCAGCAGGACCTGCGCAACTACCACGGGCGACGACTGCGACCCAGATCTTTTGTCCCAGGCGACCTGGTCCTTCGACTTAAGCAGAAGAAAGTGCACAAGCTCGCCTCCCCATGGGAAGGCCCGTACATTGTGACAGAAGCAATTGGCAATGGAGCATACCGCCTGAAGGACCAAGCCACAGGAACAGTTTGCAGTAACCCGTGGAACGTGGCACAGCTACGCCGCTTCTACGCCTGATGTACCCTACACTGTAAATTCAAAGTAGCAGCAGGTTTCTTACGCACTCTTTCCCTCGCCAGGGTACCTAAGGGGACTGGAAGGGTTTTAATGAGTCGGCCTGTTTGCGAGAATAAATAAAGATGATTAAAGAAATTTTGAGTCACCCTCTCCTTTGCAACCTAGGCCGCCACTCGAACCACTCGGGGGCTGCGCCGCACAGGTCCAACACGAAAATCCTCGGCCGCCACCCGACGCACTCGGGGGCTCGCGCCGCACAGGTCTCAGTCAGCCTAGGCCGCCACTCGAACCACTCGGGGGCTGCGCCATACAGGCATCACCCGAAAATCCTCGGCCGCCACCCGACGCACTCGGGGGCTCGCGCCGCACAGGTCTCAGTCAGCCTAGGCCGCCACTCGAACCACTCGGGGGCTGCGCCATACAGGCATCACCCGAAAATCCTCGGCCGCCACCCGACGCACTCGGGGGCTCGCGCCGCACAGGTCTCAGTCAGCCTAGGCCGCCACTCGAACCACTCGGGGGCTGCGCCATACAGGCATCACCCGAAAATCCTCGGCCGCCACCCGACGCACTCGGGGGCTCGCGCCGCACAGGTCTCAGTCAGCCTAGGCCGCCACTCGAACCACTCGGGGGCTGCGCCATACAGGCATCACCCGAAAATCCTCGGCCGCCACCCGACGCACTCGGGGGCTCGCGCCGCACAGGTCTCAGTCAGCCTAGGCCGCCACTCGAACCACTCGGGGGCTGCGCCATACAGGCATCACCCGAAAATCCTCGGCCGCCACCCGACGCACTCGGGGGCTCGCGCCGCACATGTCTCAGTCAGCCTAGGCCGCCACTCGAACCACTCGGGGGCTGCGCCATACAGGCATCACCCGAAAATCCTCGGCCGCCACCCGACGCACTCGGGGGCTCGCGCCGCACAGGTCTCAGTCAGCCTAGGCCGCCACTCGAACCACTCGGGGGCTGCGCCATACAGGCATCACCCGAAAACCTAGGCTGCCACCCGACGCACTCGGGGGCTGCGCCGCACAGGTCTCAGTCAGCCTAGGCCGCCACCCGAACCACTCGGGGGCTGCGCCTAACAGGCATCACCCAAATCGCCGATGCACTCGGAGGCTGCGCTGTCAAGGCCTAAGACATAACGTTCAGTTCGCACTCTTGCTCACCAAGGACGCCACCCGACACACTCGGGGGCTGCTCCACACGGGTTATGAGTTCACGACACAACGTTTTCATATACTTAGGGATTAACCCCGTATCAGCATATTTACATGCATACATATATTTATGTTACAAGCTAACATTATACAACAAAATTTTTCTCAGTCGACAGGCTCTTCCTTTGGCGCATCCAGTGGCCCTACACGTCGCTCTGTATGATTCAGAACCTGTCGCATCACCTGACGTGCGGCCTCAAGGGATTCAGCATAATCAACATCCCTAGGCAACCCATCAAGTATTCTGTCCAAGGGAACATGAGGTCGATGCAGTCGAACATAGGCAAACGCTGTGTTGGCCCCGGCAACAAGCTGACCGAGGACGACCCCCTTCAATGCCCTGCTACTACGGAACCTCTCCAACAGCGCGGGCAACCCTTCCGGCTGCTCATCAAGGGGGAAGAACACTTTGTTGATCTGCCAGAGTGCTTTCCTGCAACCCTCAAGAACGAACGCAGCTCGCCAGGTGCGATCCAGCATCCGCGCGAGTATGCGGCCCTCTCCCTTATGTACCCAGAATTGGCGAGCTTCGACCGAGTTACCGGTGGCCTCGCTATCCACGCGCTCGTCCACTCGAGCGTTCTCGGCTTGCCAGTCGGGATTAACAACTGCAAATTAACGGGTCAAGGTGCAGAACAACACAAGCATGAAGAAATCAAAGAGAAGCAGCTAGAGCACAAACCTTGCAGCTGTCGACATATCAGATCAATCTGGTCAAGAAGGAACCGTTCGCGCTGATTGAACGGCCCAGCGGAACGCGCCCTGAGGCGTTCAAGCTCCACTTCAGTTCTCCGCAGCTTCGACTCAAGTTCAGTGATTTTGTTCCTCATATAATTAAACACTCGCTGATCGTTCCTGCTCCGCGCGGGAGCTGGAGGAGTCGGACAACGCGAAGACGCAGGCGCAGCCGAAGAGGTACCCTCATCCCAGTACGCACGGATATCTTCCGCGACTTCAGGAGGAGCACTTCCGTCAGGCTGTCAATTTAAAGAACATCAGAGAGCACTATTTTCAACAAGACTAGACAAAAACACAGTCACATGACAGAATCAGCATATCCATTGATTTCACCAAGTTTCATTACAAAAGACAAAAGAAGACCCCTACTACAACACTACATGGCAGAACCCGACGGTGCGCGGCCCTTTTTGGCGGCTGACTCTGCAAGCTTCCTCTCAAAGGTGTCAATCAGCTTTTTAGCTAACTGAGTCGCCTTGTCCTTGACGCTGGTCAGGGACTTGGACTTTCCATCGGGCCTTCGAGGGAAGTCGCTCACAGCCGCCTCAAAGTCACCCGAGATCCCATGACCGAGTAACAGACGGAAGGTGAGCTCGGAGCCGCGTACCGTCTGGGTGCGGGTGTAGTTGGCCATCACATTCGCCTCAGCAAATGGAGCCGCCAGCGCGTCAGCCCCCTTAGGTGCAGCCTGACCAGGGAAAACACCTTCATAGACGTTGGCCAGGGCGCTCGAGGACTTCTTCACAGCGTCCGCGGCGCACGCGCAAACCCGGTTGCAGAGGTCGACTGCCGCCGACAAGGTGGTATTCGCGCTGGACGTCCCTTCAGGGGGAGGACCACCACCAACACCTACATTCAGAAATAACGCGAATAGTAAGGTTACCTGCAGGCAGCAAAGGCAAAAGTAGGCTTTTATCAGCCGAGAACTTACCACCAATGGCCGTGGCAATGCTAATCAGGCGTTCGACCTGAACCTTTTCTGCCTCAGTCTGGGTCTCAAGCGACTTCTCCAGTTGCTGGACCCGCTTCGCCAAGCCTTGGTTGTCTTTTGCAGAACACCCGAGCAAAAGATCAGAATTGCAGACAGTCGAAGAAAGTTCAAAAGACTCGACAAGGGATACTTACTCCTCGACTGCTCAAGCGCAGCACGAAGTTGACTAGCCTCCTGCTCCAGACGAATGAAGCGGGTGGCCGTTTCCATCTGCTGACGATAGACGGGCTGCGGAAAAAGAAGTATAAATCTGTACCCGACTATTCTAGTCACGCACATCTTCGGGGGCTACTCCCATCGGGAGCGCTGTTCGCGCACCCGATACAAGAATTTGCAAGATAAGAAAGAAGATACTTACATGCTGGATCAGATCAGCATCCACGGCAGTCGCATCATCGGCACCATCCGGCCGGGTGGCCGTCGAAGGGTCCAGCACCGGAGGATCGTTCGCCTGTGGCGCCTCTTCAGTTGTACCAGTCGCATGCTCCGGGGCAGCAGGCTGGTGTTCCTCCTCGCGAGGCGAAGCATGGACATTACCACCTTGATGGCTGCTTACAAAAGATTCAGAAAACACCCAAGGAACAGAAAGAAGAAACGAATCAGAAAGGTTCAGTCGCAGAAAGTTTACCTGTCAACATCTTCACCATTGCTGCTCATAGAAGGAGACGGCATCCTCCCAAACCCCGCGGGAGGCGCGGAGTTCAGCGGAGTCGCTATCAGCGGGTTCACCGGCTCCTTTGGCGCTGAAGAAGATCCGCTAGAGTCCTTCTCCTCCTCTACCGCCTCCTTCAAGGGAGACGTCGCTGCGGTGAAGTCGACGTTCTTCTGCTTACGCCGCTTCGCGGGTGGAGCCGTGTCCTCCTCTTCTTCCTCCTCTACTTCCTCGCTACGCGAGTAGGCAGGTGGAGGACTCTCTTCATCGCCGTCCTGCTCGGCAACGATTGTGGCCTCATCGTGAGCGCCATTCTCCATCAACGGAGGAAGGCTCACGTAATTTTTCCGATCCTGAAGATCAGCAAGCAACAGTCGAAAGTTCAGAAAAAGACAGTCAACTCCAAGTAACGAAGAAAACAAATTCAGGTACCTACCTCTGGGATCGGGTTCGTCGAGCTGAAGGGCGCGACTGAGCAAGTCACGTTGCACGCGTCAGCAACCCGAAGGCTGGTTATGCCCCTCACCTTGATTGCGACTTGTGCATCGTCCATTGCCGGGTCGACTGCCATTTCCCACATTGGGAGAGGGCGCTGTTGCAGAGGCTGCACCCTCAACCTGTGGAACATGGCGATCAGCTGGATTCCGCCGGCTTCGCGTCCCATCGTCTTGATCAACCCGCGAAGAAGCGCCTGCAGCGGCTTGATCGACTTCCTCTCCTCCGTCGACAGGGGGTGCGACCAGGCGTTGGTCTTCTTCAGAGGCCGTTCAGCAGTGAAGTCGGGGATCCCGGCCTGGTTCCACGTGATGTAGAACCACTTCTTCCTCCAGCCTTGCACGGAGTCGGACTTCTTCATGTAGAAGAAGTTCGTGTCGCCGCGTAGCTGGATTCCGAAGCCGCCGACCGGGTAGGTCTCCTTCGACTTACCCACCATCCGGCGCACCAGGAAAAGAGACTTCCACAGTGCCCAGTGGGGTGCGATCCCCAGGAAACACTCGCAGAGCACGATAAAGCTCGTGATGCTCAAGACGCTGTTGGGAGTCAGATCATGGATCTGAATCCCATAGGCGTACAAGAGCCCACGGACAAAATCGTGCAAGGGGAACCCGAATCCCCGTGGAAGGAATTCCACGAAGCATACGCGTTCCCCACTGCGGGGAGCAGGGACAGAATCCTTACCGGGCACCCGCGTCGTCGCCACGGCCTCCGGTGGCAGCAGCCCCTGCTGGCGGAGGCTGTCGAGCTCCGATGCTTTGACGGAGGACTTGCTCCAGTCGCCCTCCACCTTTTTCATCCCGGCGTCGTCGCCGGCGGCGGCGGAGGAGCTCTCAGTACCCTTGCTCCTCTTGTGGCCCATGTCGTCGGAGGAAAGGGGAGAACTTTGTTGGACGCTTTTTGCGAGGAACAATGGAGGCAAGAACTGGCGGCGAGATGGAGGAGAATGAGGATGCGTGAACTGCCTCTGCACCGCGGTGAAAAATATATACCGCGGGGCAGTTCATCACGGCCGTCCATCGTGCAACTGCATCGCGCCGCAAGAATCCAGCCGCCCACGTGTCGCGTGACGGACACCCCAGTCGTGCTCCACTACGCACGAGAACCGAAGCATCATCATCACGCCGCGGAGTTTTCGCGCCCAACGGTCCATATTCAGCGGTCGTCGCTGTGGCAGCGGGCCCACCATCGTCACGTCCCGTCGGGCGCAGAGCCTGTCGAGTCATGTCATCAAAAGCGTCATCCCTGACGTCATCATGGAAGTGTGTCAAGTAAGCCAAGCAATTGGCTGAGCATTCGACAGCCGTTCGACTGAACCAAGTACGTTCGAACCAAACGTTCGAGTGGAGTAAGACGAAGTAAGCTTTTTTAAAGCTGATGTTATGACTAGTAGGCCATCAAGGCTGAGTGAAGAGTAAGTCGAGCCAGGACAGTTTCGACTCGGACGAATTCGAGTCATCTGTTTACTCCCATCGGGAGCGGGCTTTTCGACTGAGGTAAATTTGAGTTTAATCTCAATTGCGAGCAATTCAGCTTAATCTCGGGGGCTACTCCCATCGGGAGCGCTGTTCGCGCACCCGATGATTATGAAGAAAAGTAGTCGAAATGCTGCGACTCCGAAAAATCAAGACGGCGCACCCGAAGAATCAAGACAAGCTCACTCGAAGCAATCTTCATCAACGATTCCATGTGGCGTGCCCCGAAGGGGGGAGTCCTCCACCCAACTCTGCGATTCGACTGAGCACTCGGGGGCTACTGTCGTGGGGCTACCTTTCGGGTCACCCACGGTGATGGTACTTGGGTCACGCCAAGGAAGGCCCAGCGAAGCCCAAGAAGGATTCCGTATACAACAAGTAGTCGACATTGGGTCGGTGAGGAGGTTTCCATATCTTGTACATGCAATCCGCACCGTCCACCCGAGACCCGGCCTGTAGTATAAAGGCCGGGAGGGTGCGCCGTCTAGGGCATCGAATCATTGAACATCGCATTGTAGCCACCAATCGATAATTCCAGACAAGCAGGAGTAGGTCTTTACCTCAACTCGAGGGGCCGAACCTGGGTAAATCGCCCCCTGTTAGCCGTCGTGTTCACCAGCCTGATCTCTTTCTTTCTCCTTCAATCAACCCGGGGTATTCGACCTTCGGATTTGCCGAGTCACAAGCTCGTCAGTAGGGCTTGCGGTATGATGCGAATTGACCATTCTCATGGTAGTCTGTGTCACCTAGCACGTAGTCGCAAACGGTTAAGCCCAGCTCGAAGCTTCGGCCGGACTCTCAAGGTGGATCAGATCTAATTAGGTGGCTCCCTGGACTTGTTTGTAGATAAGGAAAGTATTGTGTCGAACGCTCCACCGGTACACCTCTAAGCGAGTGTTTCGATGCGTGTGGGTTCATTGGTGCATCCCTGCAGGGTGAAATCTATTCGAAAAGCCGTGTCCACAGTTATGGACGACTTGGTGAAATGCGCTGGCTAAAAAGATCATAGACAACTTGCACCTGATGATTACAACTTGACTAGTAAGATAGATTACTTGAATAATAACCCATAAAACTTGACCACTGTGTGAGTTGCCCTGATTGCTTCCTCGCGGGTTGTTGATCGAGGAAGTAATACTTGGGCGGGTTTTTGATGTGGTGAGTAGTATAGTTGGTTCTTTATGCGCTCTCTTACCTTGTCTTTTTTAGACGAAAGTTGTAGCGTGTCTCTATAAGTTGTTAGTGCTGCTTGCCGCCGCCTCAATCGCTGACCCTCTTCCCCCGGAACTCCAGCTTTGATATCTTGTGAGTATTACTTGCCAGTACTTTTTATAGTACTGACCCCTTCGGGGCTGCTATTCCAATGCAGTCGACAGGTTTGAAGTCTGACGACGTTAGCTTGGGAATCCCTCCGGCTTGGCCTGGGCAGGGATATGTTGGCTTCGTTTATCTTCAGGACTCTTAGTCCAATTTGTATCTTGTCCGTACTCGGACGCTATTCGCTTCTGTTGTTCCTTGGTTCTTTGTATTGTATCTTTGGCTCTTGACTCGGTGAGTCGTTATTGTATATAATCTTTTGTGGGTTCCATCGAGAACTGTTGTAATGTTATCACAATTCCACCCGCATAACGTGTGTGTTGCGACGTGCACGTTATGCCTGGTGGACGATCCTAGGATCATTATTATGCGAATTTGGCGGGAATCGCTCAAATCTGCATAGTACCGATCTTGGGGCGTTACAAGGCAAGGCTACTATTCTTTTTTTTTTTTTGAGAATTAGGCAAGGCTACTGGTACTGGCAGCATCCTCAAAGCAGGCTACCTAGGCCCATGCTAGCGTGCTGGCCCGTTAGCACGCGTGTCCGGCCCGTCATGGGTCTGGCGCGGCACGCCCGGGGTCGTGCATTGGCCATGAGGCCAAGCATGTGGGCCGGCACGACACGGTTTGTTTAATTTTTTAATTTAGGTTTATTATTTTAAAATATAGGTTAGATAAATATATTTGAAAAGGCCGAAATAGCCCAGAAAAGGGCTGAAAACAGCACAAAATCAGCACGCCTAATTTTTTTATTTTTCTCTGAGGAAAAAAGACAAGCGGGCTCAACGGGTCGGCTCGTTTAGTAAAGGGACGTGCCTAGGAATCTAGTCATAGCCTGAAGGCTGGCGCAACCCGACCCGTTTATAAACATGTCGCCGCGTGCCATGCCCGGACCAGCCCGGTTATCACCGCAGCGGGCCGTTCGTTGCCCGGGCCAGGTCTGAGCATCCTGCAGGCCGCTCGCTCTACTGGTATGCTGCCCTGAGCTGGCAATACTAGTAGTGTGTCTCTCATATGGCACACTACTAGTATGCAGTTACTAGCAGCGTGCATTTCGTGACACACACTACTAATATTTTTTAGGTGTCGGGTCCACTCAGCAGTAGTGTGTGGGTTTTATCGCACGCTACTACTACTTCGCAGTAGTGTGTAGGTTTTATCGCACGCTACTACTAGACATGCCCCTATAAGCTTTTACCTACTAATACCAGACTCCCAGATGCGATCATGAGGGGGGGGGGGTGAAGTCGTACGTTTGTGTATTTTGACAACCCACTTTATCTTGATGCGGTGTGTCTTTTGAGAACCCATCTTCTCTTGATACGGTTTATATTCTCTGATGCGTTGTCTGTCGTATTGTCATTGATCTACGCACATTCTTTGCCATTGGGTTTTTCATTTCGTTGGGTTACTCGTGCTATGATCTTTTGTGACATGTTTTTTTCTGACCGATTCTCGGTTTGTGTCGATCTCCTTCTTCGATCGTTTGTGACTTCAACATGTTTTAAAAACTCTTCATGCTATGATGACATCCTCAAGTAGCGGACTTTGGATTATCATTACTTTCTAGTTTTATTCTTTTTCAAATACAATGCTATTGCGTATGCTTTGCATTTGAGGAGGGGTGTTGAAATGTATATGTGGATTGCCTAGCACTTTACATAATTTCAGACTTTTGGTTACGTTGGATAATGCACATAACAATTAGCTCCCACAATGTAAGGTAATAATCACGGCTGCATACATACATCGATGATGTGAAAGCTGAGAGCAATAAAGCTATTGTTTTCTGAATGTAAAAATAAGACCCATTCTTCTTCGCGACAATCTCTAAATTTGTGGCTGGTCCGGAGAGAAATGTGGGATCAGCTCATGACGATCAATACATTTTGGGCGCCATGTATGCTTGAGTAACTGGAATAAGGCTTTCACTGTAACAAATTATGTCGAACCAGCCTACATTTTTCCACACATGCCCCAAGGTGTCTTCGTCGGGCCCAGAGTACATTAGGTCCTTACTCATATCGAACATTTCATCTTCTCTTATCCCATTAACTTCAAAGTCATAACGAAAGATAAAGTTTCCTCGTCGTAAAAGAATCCCACAACTGCCAAGTGAGGCCATGCTGCCAAGCAAGGCCATCGGAACGCACTTATCTTGGAGATCGATTATGTAGCGGCAAGCCCATTGTGGATCCAGAGCATCTCCTGTCATCCAGATTAGTAGTCGCTGCACAGACTTGGAAAGGTAAGTACAGCATAGCTCCCCACCTAACTCTTTCACGAAAATATCATTGTCGTCAACTGTAGATTCCATGTTGGAAGGAAACAGAGTGACACCAAATGTTTCATCTTGGAGGCTGAAACGGAGCACGCCATTTGGGGGTTGTTCCACATTGCTCTTATCGATGAAAAATAAGAGATACCCCTGGTAGTATATGCCGGTCTGCGCACTCAGAACAGGGTAGGGTGGATCCATCACGGTTTGTCTCCAAGAAAAGCCGTTGTCATCTTCACCACCACCACTAATGGTGAATACCTCTATCCCCATTGGGATAATCCCTTGGCGTTTAATATAGCAGGAGCGGTGAAAAAAACGTGCAACCTTATATCTGCCGGTGGAAGCATCAAGGCCGAAGCCAGCAGGAAGCGGCATGGCATTGCGCAGCATGTTGCGCTGGCTCTCCGGCAGAGAAATTGCATCCCCTGTTGCCGGGTTGAAGACGTAGGCCTTGGTGTTGGTGGGAAGCAGTACCAGTCCGTCACAATGCGCCAGATGTGACACCGGCCCGAACTCGCCCTCCGGGAAGTGCCTCCTGTAGATGAGCGATGTGGTGCTGCTGCTGCAGATATCGAACTCTCTTAAATTCCACTGGTAGAAGTGGATGTCGGTCGACATAGCCTTGAAAGGATATTCCTCTGTGGTGCTGTCGGGTTCTAGTAAGACCTGGGGGGTTATGAGGAACGAGGACGGGTTTTGCCACTGTCGTTGTTTGGAGCATCCGAGCTGCGCACGGATGAAGAACGGGTCGGAGATGATGGCCTGCCAGGCCTTGCTGACGGTTTTAAACCTCACCAGCGATTTTACGGGCAGCCGGATTAAGATCTCAATCACAAGCTCGTTGGGAATAGCCTTCTGCTGCTGCCTCCTACTCTTCTTCCTCTTGACGGTGCTTTTCTTCAAGTCCGTTGGCCCCATGAACATGTTGGGATTCGTGCAGGATCGATTCAAACTATGACAAACACACGCGCACAAAAAAGTTTTGCCAAGGATGCCTGTCGTACCGGTTCTTTTTCTCTTATTTTCTCAACTCCCGGTACAAAACCTTCTGATATTACATAGGTTGGGTGTGTTTATATACACGCCCAAGACATCAATACCAATACGACTCGAACTTGGACTCACACGTATAATAAACCTAGTCGGAAATCTCTACTATACAAAAGTACGGAGTGTCCTGTCTTCTGCCGTCGTCCGTCGTACGTCGCCATCGTTTTGCATTTTAGTCCCTCAGGAAGTATGAAACCAACCCGCAGTCCTACTTTAATGTTAGCCGACCACTTTTACATTCTTCCACCCTGACCCCCTCCTCGCCTATCCCCTGAGCGGCGGCGACCACCGGCAGAAAGACGGAAACCCTCGCGAAGTCCCCGCTCCTCGCTCGTACCTCGCGGCTCGCCCGCCGCCGCTCACCCCGCAGCTTAGAGACCCCTCCCTCATCCTCTCCAGCAACCGACGCCGCCGATAGTTCATCCCCCGCCCTTGCCACTGTCCCACCTCCGCCGGCCCGCCCAGATGGGCCTTCCGATCCTAGATCCCGCCTGCCTACCCTGACGCTCATCCTCTGCTCACCTACGCTGTGTTGTCCAGCCATCAAGCAGTGGCGTCCGTGTATCCAGCCAATAGCCATCACGAGGTAATTGATTTCGTCCTCTTGTAGTTTTGATTTTCGATTTTTCTTTCCCACTTTACATCGATTCGATCTGTTGCCGTGCTGGGCGGCCATGGCAAGTTGCTGATCATCATGGGGTTTTCTCTGTGTGTGTAGGACGAAGTACTACCACAGGGTCAACACATTCTCATCGGAAGGGCGCCAGCTCGACTACGCTATTGAGGCTATCAAGGTGAGATTCATTTTTCCTTTTCTTTTTGGATCAGATGTCCGAATTATCGAAAGCTAAGGCTATATGGTGTTCCGTTGGGGGTTAGATTTGTGGGGTTTGGGAGCTGCCAGTGCTTTGCTCGTAAATCAGAGCCAGCCGGAGGTTCGGTATTTAGGATGTAACTGTGGATCTCTGGGGTTTGGAGGATCTTCCTGCTAAGATTTCAGTTAGGCTTGACAGTGGTTGGGTTGAAGACTAAGGATGGTGTTAGTCATTATCTCTCTTCAATGGGTACAGAATATTTTATAGCAACCTAGAGTGAAGCATATTACACATATTTCTATCTTCAGGTAATGTACGCTTTTAAAAATTCAGCTCACACTCGCAAATGTAGTTATTAGTATATCTGTATATAGTGCTCAATTAAAACATGAATCCTGAAATAATGTGTACGATTTGAATCTAATACTCAAATCACTGAATCCATAAGATGTCGACTCTATTGTAGCAAGATTATGCATAGACATGTTTCTAAAGTCTTTACTCTGTAATCATGAAGCACCTAATGAAAATACATATGTTTTCTATTAGGCCTAAGATAATGGAAGCTGGAGATGGAGGAACCGCACATGGAGGAGCATGGCTGGCTGGCAGCCCATGTGCAAGGGTAAGGAAGAGCATCAATGGGGAGGTCATGCCACTGAGACGGAGATTTTGAGCAACGGTGGTGGACACTGGGTCTGCTTGGTTGTGCCCTGGTATGTTGTGATTTTTGAAGCAAATATTCCAAGCATTGACAGCTTTTTAATTAGTTTAGACACTATACTGCCAGTGAGGGCCAATAACAAATGCTAAGTTGATAATTCTACCGTGTAACTAAATGTAAATATTACTATGTATGACTCAAAAAAAAAAATTCTGAGAAAAGTTTCTTGTAGGTCAAAAATAATCCTAACTATTAGATACAAATATTTCTTACTGTGCTTTCTTGTCATGTATGGCTAAGCTATGCTAATGCAATACCAATGCAGAAATACCATTAGGAAGATCTTCGTTGATTGCAGTTGATCAGTTTATTGAATAATGGATTTTTTGCTTGAGGAAATTATTGGGAATAGTATTTGGTAAACTGGGTCGTAATCGGGTTGCTATGAAACTTTAAATCAGATGTGTGAAGTGTGACTGTACTTGTGTACTCCCATTTCCCTAGAACAATGCCTCCCTACCGCCCATCCTCCCCTTACTATATGCTTCTTCTCTGCCTCCTTCCTGCAGTTGTTGATGATTCTCAAAGCAGAATTTGAACTTTATTTCTACTTTACTTTGCATACCAGGTTTCGTGGCTGCCACAGGAAGCAAGAAGAAAAGCAGACATGAAAGAGACACAAAACGTCCTGGCTGATAAGTGTTGCATATGTGTTGACCCCTCCTTTTTTTATTGCCCCAGGAACCAACTGGAAAGTTGCTGCAGGATAATCTGATGTTTTTGAGCCAAGTTTGGTTATTGCGTCGCTAATCACCTCAAGGATGTTTTTAGATAGTTTTCTTTTGATCCTGCCACGTATGATGTTCTTAGTGTTCTACCAGCTACATCCATTGTTGATACGCACGTGTGCTAGGTTTTGCAATTGTAGAATCAAATAAGGTGTGCTTGATTGATATAAAAAAGTATGCTCATCCTAATAAATATAATACTATGCTCAAAAGCGTAAGCGTACGAGTCAGCTCTCCCAGAATAGAATACTATGCTAATCAGAATGCAAATAGATTTTGAACCATTTCAACTCTGAAAATATGTGTTTTTGTTGTACTCAGTTTTACCAAATAAAAGACTACCTTTTTTCTTCACTTGTATGGTTAATACAAATAATTTTCAACGACTCAGTTATGGCTGATGACATAGAACACCTAAGATGATCGATGTGCTTTTTAGGAAAATAGGTTAGCAATCTATATTCTCTGTATTTCACATGGTAGTTGGTTAAAGATTTGTATTCATCTGAAAATGATATATTTGCTTCATATGAGAAAAGTGATTGCAGAAAATGTCTCTTTGCATCCTTCAATATGTTTTGTCTTAATAATAGTCAGTTAGCTATTTCTTTTGATCACTATTTTTTAAGTCGTCAACAATCTCATCGGTTGCGCGTGTGCAGACTTAATTTGCAATGGTAGGTTTAGGAGTTATTTTGTGCCCTTCACCTGCGCAGCTTGTAAAGGTGGAACGGAATATTGTTAATATATTATACAGCTGAAGATTAGTTCATCCTTGGCGGTCAGAATAACAGTATACTCTCATATATGTGGTCATACTATTCTTTTTTTGTAAGTGATTCCTCATTAGATCCTTACCAGCATGGACGAACTTACAAATGAATTTTCTATAGGACAATCACATGATAAGAATCTGCTATATGTTGGGAGATTTATGAAGAATGGTGCTGCAACATGCTAAATGTAATTCAGAGAATAGTCTATTGCACCACGGTTCATGTTCTGAATGAGAAATTCTCATTCTAAAGGATGAAATCAATTCAGAAGCACTCAATGTACTTTGGATCCATTGGGCAGTAACATTACAAGTTTTACAGCAAGCTCAACCTCAGTCGTGACTAGCTAAGTACAGCGGCACTGATGGAGCGTTAACTGTTGCTGATGGTGGTGGTTTAGAGCTGGCTGAGCCTTACAGCTCGTGGTGTTCATGACCGTTTTGTTTTGTTGGGATAATATCTGATTATCTCTACCAAGTGCAAGAACAGCGACCTTGGCCATCACCGTGGTATGTAAGATGCTTCAAGCATTTGCAATCAAAGTTATCTTGTGTAATTGATTTCAGAATAGATTATTGTTCCTTGTGTAATTCGTGTATGTTCGGGTGAATGTGAAACTTTTAGTGATTAAATTTACCTACCCGTTAGTCAAACCTAGCCATGTCTCCTGAAGTAAGTGATGATTTATATGAGAGCTTGATTTTAAATTTTAACATTTGGCATGCTGAGAAAACGCATGTTTTCATACAATGTTCTGTAACTGAAATTCTTTTTAGTCTTGCTTTTAAAATGATATAGCAGAAGATGTAATAAGGCTCAATCACAGGAAATCTTCATACCGAGCATTACTTGAATAAGATGAGCCTCCGATATGCATTTCTTTAAGCCATCAATGCTATTCAATGGGTAATCGATACCAAATATAAGAGCCTACCTCCCTAATAGTATTTTCTCAATGGACAGGTATGTTGCTCCCTTGGGCTACTTCTCGAAACACTTTTTAAACTATTTACTTGTTGCACTTATAAAGGATGATAACATTATTTTTGTTGGGTCTTTTACCAAGAGTAGTGTGTACAAGGATGTACTCCCCACATCGAAGATATGTTACATAGCTTGAAAGAAGATATCTTTTGTAATTTGTGCATGTTTGGTAAAAAGTTATGTATTTTATTTATGTAAAATATAATATAATATGTATAACAAGTTTGATTCTCGTGTTTCCATTTTGTTCGTCGTCGCTCTTCAATGGGTATTTCGTTGCCACGCACGGGAACCTTACCAATCATGAATTGAAACATAAAGTGCTTTATGCTCGTTAATATTGATGTTGAACAAATAGAATACGTATTCCCGTAGCAGCGCACGGGCATTCAACTATATAATATAATATGTATAACAAGTTTGATTCTCGTGTTTCCATTTTGTTCGTCGTCGCTCTTCAATGGGTATTTCGTTGCAACGCACGGGAACCTTACCAATCATGAATTGAAACATAAAGTGCTTTATGTTCGTTAATATTCATGTTGAACAAATAGAATACGTATTTCCGTAGCAGCGCACGGGCATTCAACTAGTCAATTACTAAAACTTAACTCACGTACTACTAGTTGGACCTACTAGTCCAACACCACCTAGCCGTACTCAGACTAGGACAGAAGGCATGCAAGCCTACAACACTCACATGGACAGGGACAACAAATCCTGTCCGATTGAGAATAGAACATCTACCAATAAAGATTATGCTAAGAGAACATGCAGCAAGAATACCTGAATTAGCTACGGACGCTGATAGCTGTCTAGTTCGATGAACGGCATCTGTTCCTCGACTTGTATAAGCAAACCGCGGTGCTCGATGAATGGATAGATGATTCGTGAACGAATTCGATCCTAACACGTAATCAGTTGCCTTCTCTGTTCCGAATAGGGATCCTTCCCGGAAAGCACTCTAATCAGTTTTTTTTTTTTTTTTTTGAACTGGTAAGATCCCACTAGTAGAAACAAGGCCTTTCGTTCAGAGCTTTAGTCTCGGTTGTGTTTCTGGCCGGGACTAATGTGGCATTAGTCCCGGTTTAAACGGCTAGGACAGCCGGCCAGCCGTAGTCCCGGTTCAAACAAGACATTTAGTGCCGGTTGGAGATACAAACCGGGACTAAAGGTTGCGGTACCTTTAGTCCCGGTTGGTATCTCCAACCCGGACTAAGGGTTTTTGGAAAAAAAAATCTGAATCCCCCCCCCCCCCCCCTCCCGCGGTAAAAACGTACAAAACGAATAAACGAAAATGATAAAAACTTCAAATTTTAAAATCCTGTGACATGCATGTACCTCATGCAACCTACTTTTAGGAAAAAAATTGAAAACTTTCAATTTAAGTTTTTGTCAGAAATTCAAAATATTTTAATTTTTTTTGGAATTAATAATTGATTTCTGCATATAGTCGACGTACACACGATACCACTAGAGGAATAACACCACAACAAAGATCATCAAACAATTAAATAGTATTCAACATTATGCAATTACTAGCAACTAGGCTTTCCCCATGTCCTCAAAAACCAAACGAACTACTCACAAGACATCATATGAATCATGATCAGAGGTGCATGTTGGACCAAGCTAGAGACTTTAGAAGCCTATCGGCAGCAGAGCACACCTTCAGAGGACACATAAAAATGCAATGCCTTGGTTTGGCCGTGCTGGATAGGTGTATGTGGAGGCAACGTTCACGATACTTGTGGTTAAAGGAAGGAGATTGCAACTCCAGATTTTTCCATCAAAAGGCAAATGCTAGAAGAAGGAAAAATATGATCCCTAACCTGATGATTAATGCCAACTGCATTGCTGATCAAGATGAGAAGATGGACTGCATTTGGAATCACTTCAATGGTATCTTAGGCGAGTACACCACTAGGCAAAATGACCTACACCTTGCAGCCCTGAATTTCCCTCAATGTGACCTCTCAGATTTGGATTCCCCTTTTAGTGCTGAAGAGATTAAGAGTGCAATGTTTGATATACACCCTGAGAAGGCACCAGGACCGGATGGGTATACTGGCCTATTCTTTAGGCGTTGTTTGGACATCATAAAGCATGACTGGATGGCTGCCCTTCTTCACTTCCAGAACCTCAACTCTCAAAACCTTCATCGGCTAAACAAGGCCACTATGATTTTGCTGCCCAAACATGCAGGAGCCAACTCCCCCTCTGAGTTCAGACCCATTAGTCTTATCCACAACTTTGCCAAGGTAACAGCCAAAATTATGGCCACTAGACTGCAGCCTAAGATGAACACCCTAATCTCCCAATGCCAAAATGCCTTCATAAAAGGTCCTGTGATTCATGATAATTTTATTTATGTCCAGTCCATGGCAAAGGTGCTAAGGCAAAAAAAGATCCCCTCCCTACTGCTCCAATTGGACATCTCGAAAGCCTTCGATTCGTTCTCCTGGGAGTTCCTACTCAAATTGCTGCAGTTCAGAGGTTTTGGAAGAAGGTGGTGCGGTTGGATTGCTGCCCTTTTCACCATGTCTACAGTCTACTAATGTTCTTGTCAACTCCATGCTTTCCGATGTCATTCACCATCGAAAGGGTCTACGTCAAGGAGACCCCCTGTCCCCTCTCTTATTTGTCCTGGTGATGGATTGTTTAGGTAGACTGATGGATAAGGCCCAAACAGATGGTGTTCTTGCACCTCTCGACCAACAACACGTTCGGCACCGGGCCTCCATTTATGCTGATGATGTGATGATGTTCATTAAGCCATCTGAGGAGGATATTCAGGCGGTCACTGATACGTCTCAAAAATATCTATAATTTTTAAGTGATCCATGCTAGTTTTGTGATATTGTCACATGTTTCTACTATCAATTATATCATTTTTATGCATTTTGTCAGACTAACCTATTGACAAGATGCCCAGTGCCAGTTTCCTATTTTTGTTGTTTTTGTATTTCATAAAAGTCACTTCAGGAAATATCATCGGATTGCACTGAAAATTTACGGAGAATTTTCACTCGACGGAAGGCACCAGGACACCAAAGGGCAGCCTGGGGGGCCACCCACAGGGCAGAGGCGACCCTGGCCCACGGCCCCACCTGGACCCGCGGGTGGGACCCACCCCTGCTCCTGGGGCGTCCCCTCGGCCCCCTCCGACGCCTATAAAATCCTATTAAACCTGAAAATGTCTAGGCGGCCATTATTTTCCAGAAACTTGACCCCGATGCGCCGTCACCATAAACCCTAGTTCGGGGGTGAATCTGAAGCTGATCCCGGCACCCTGCCTGAGGGGAGATCGATCCCGGAGGGCTCTTCATTGCCATGCCTTCCTTCGGGATGATTTGTGAGTAGTCCCACCTTGGACTACGGGTCCATGGCAGTAGCTAGATGGTAGTCTCTCACCCTTGTGCTTCATGTCTTATGATCTTGTGAGCTGCCTAACATGATCAAGATTGATTATTACAATGCTATGTGATGTGTTTGCTGGGATCCGATGGATTATGAAGTTATGATCAGATTGTGCATGATTCTTATATACTGATTTGTGTTCTTGCATGCTCTCCGATGTGCGTAGTTAATTTGGCCAAGTGATTGTGTGTATCTCCAAGAGAGGGTATTTATGCTAGATAGTGGGTTCATGCCCCCTTTTGTTCCTGGGCACGAGTGACCGAAACATCTAAGGGCGACGGTGTGATGTTGCTACTAAGGGTAAGACATCGGTGTTAATATCTCTTTTGATATTAGTATTGCTTGCTTCATGCGCTTTACTTAATGCAATTGTCTGTTGCTTGCAACTTAATACCGTTGGGTGACAGGCTAGATAGCGATCCCACGGTGGACTTTTTAGACAAAGATGCAGTTGGACTCTACGGTCTTTGTTCCTTGTCATGATGCCTACATAAATATTATCTTGTTCTCTTTGTCATAGGTAAATTGGGTTTGTGTCATGATCTTGTCAATTGCCTAGCTGTAATTTGTTTACCCATCATATGAGTATTTTATTTACTTGAGAGACTCCACTAGTGAACCCATGGCCCTCGGTCCATCTTTTTACATTGTTTACAACCTCATTTACTTGCTTTTCATCATCATTACTCCACTGGTCACTTTTTTCATATTTCATCTATTTCACTATACAATTAACCGCTTTGGTTTCTGCGAGACCGGAAAGATTGACAACCTTTCCGCCGTTGGGGGCAAAGTATTTGGTTGAGTGTGTGCAGGTCCACGTCTGTTGAAGATTAAGAACCAGAGATCTTCAACATTCACCTTGTTGTTTATTTCAAAGTCCTACAGTTTCGATAAACCTCGGTTCGTTAACGAGGGAAAACTGCTACTTGCTACATTCACGCCTTCGCTTGGGGCACCACCCAACTATTCCAATCACACCATCAAGCAGTTTTCTGGCGCCTTTGCCGGGGACTTTGGAGCTACAGTAAGGGGAGTCTCATACTCTCAATCACTTTACTTTGTTTTTGTCTTGCTTGCTTTATTTCTCGTTTAGCTTATTTTCTTGTTGCAAAATTTTAAAACCCAAAAAAATTAGTGTAGTTTTTATTCCTATCTTGTTATTTTATCTAATCATTATGTCTTCCACTGAAAACACTAAGTTGTGTGACTATACTAGCACTAATAACAATGATTTCATATGCTCTCCAATTGCTCCACCCGCTACTAAAGCGGAATCTTATGAAATTAAGCCTGTCTTGCTAAATCTTGTTATGAAAGAGCAATTTTCTGGTGTTACTACTGATGATGCCGCCTCTCATTTAAATAACTCTGTTGAGTTATATGATATGGAAAAGTATAAAGAGATAGAAAGTGACATCATAAAACTGAAACTTTTCCCTTTCTCTTTGAGAGGGAGAGCAAAAGAATGGTTATTGTCTTTGCCAAGAAATAACATTGATTCTTGGACTAAATGCAAAGATGCTTTTATTGGAAAATATTATCCACCTGCTAAAATCATACAATTGAGGAGTAACATTATGAACTTTAGACAATTTGATAATGAACATGTTGCTCAAGCTTGGGAGAGAATGAAATATATGGTTAAAAATTGTCCCACGCATGGATTATCTACGTGGATGGTTATCCAAACTTTTTATGCAGGTTTGAATTTTTCTTCAAGGAACCTCTTCGACTCGGCCGTGGGAGGCACCTTCATGTCCACCACATTAGGTGCAGCAACTAAAATCTTGGATGAGATGATGACAAATTATTCGCAATGGCATACCGAAAGAGCTCCAAGTGGTAAGAAGGTAAATTCTGTCGAGGAAATTTCCTCTTTGAGTGATAAGGTTGATATGATTATGTCTATGCTTTCTACCAATCAGTCCTCTATTGATCCTAATAATGTCCCACTTGCTTCATTAATTTCCCAAGAAAAGGATCAAGTTGATGTTAATTTTCTTAATAGAAACAACTTCAACAATAATGCTTATCGAAATAATTTTGGTAGTAACAACTATAAGCCTTATCCTCCCAATAATGGCAACTCATATGGTAATCCCTATGGTAATTATTATAATCCTAATAAGAATGTGTCCTCTGATCTTAAAAATGTTTTAAGGGAATTTATCAGTTCACAAAATGCTTTCACCAAAACCGTAGAAGGAAAACTTGAAAAACTTGATAGTATTGTCTCTAAAGTGGAAGAACTTGCTCATGATGTTCAAATTTTAAAAATTAGAACAACGCCTCTTCAAGACAAGCCTACTGAATCTTTAAATGCTATTTCTATTCAAATTAATGAGAATGAAAGGATGATGGCTCGTTTAAAAGCTAGGTGGGCTAGAGAGAAAGAAGAAGCTAGAATTGCTGAAAAGAATAGGAAAACTGTTAAAGTTTATACTATCCAAACTACTATTGAGTATCCTCCTAGCCTATTTAAAATGCTATGTATGTGGTAGTGGTATGAAATAGAAAAAAACCTGCATAGTCTTGTGGATCACTATGTGGATAATTTGATACTCTTCAATTGTTTTGAGGCATTAAAATAAGGGTAAATTATCCTTCTGCCATCAGTTGTGTCAATGTGCTCAGTTTTGTCCTCAGTTGCGAAACGTCCTCAGTTTTACCCCTAGTCTGTGCGCAAGGACTGATTCCGTGAATCTTGTCGTCTCCGTTTGGTCAAGGTAGTTGACTCGGGCTTGTGGGACCCAGTACATGACCGTTGTAGCCACTGCTTGTGGGACCCCCTGTCGACCGTTCCTGAGGGCAAAACTGAGCAAACGGGCACACATTGATGGCAGCCCGTCGACCGTTGCCGGTGCCGCGTCTGTGATAAAAGCGGCGTACCGCACCCCCAGAGCTTGCAGCGAAGCGGGGTTGGAGGCGGCCACGCGCAGAGGTGGGCGGCGAGCTAGGATCCAGGCGTAGAGATTGGCACCTAGGAAGCAGGCGCGGGCGACCGAGAGGGCGGCGTCGACGGGGAGCGCCGCTGACGGTGGGAGGGCGCAGCCTTGTGTTAGAGCTACAGGTGATGTGCGCGGACGCGGTGAGTTCCCCTTCGACTCCGGGCGTTCGCGAATCAAGCTCCATGTCTTCTTCTAGCTCCCGCGCCACCTCGCGGATATTGGATATGTTGTATCTGCAAAATTACGGATATAGTTTAAGAAATATGAAAAAATTATGGATATTGGATATGTTGTATTTGTGTATCTGCAAAATTTTATCCCAAAATACGACCATATGTGACCTGTGTAAAAAAGAAAAGACATGGGTGAATAGTATCATGTGTTATACACACATCATATGTCCTTTTTGTGCCGGCCACATATCATCCAGTTTTTGGATAAAATTTTGTAGACCCATAAGAAACAACATAACCAATGTTCATGATTAATTTTATATTTTTAGAAACTTGAAGGTGTGACATGTAACATGAGATGCGGGTGCAACTAGTTGCAAATTGTAGTTTCGAATGGAAGAAGAAGAAAAAAATAGTTGTACAAGGCGTACATGTCATACGCTTCATAGAGGCCAATCAAATCCTTTTCCTTCTTCACTTCTACTAATTCCCATTTGGAGTTGTAATTTTGTGCGGACCGCACAAGCACGGACCAAGTCCTGTGGTGAATGTTCTCCCTTTCTAGCACGCTTCCAACTCAGCCCGGCTCCATTTTTAGCTGGGGTACGTGTATTAGGGCGCTCGATGTGCGGAAATTGTCTTTGCTCCCGAGCACTGGGGATCCTGGTGATTTAACAAAATAAAAAAAATATATTTACAAGTTTTAAAAAATTTTGAAAAAAATCCCGTATGTGGCCAATGATGGTTTCACAAACATGCAAAAGAGCAACTTCAAATATTTTGTATTTTGCGCTACACAAAAATGATAAATTTGGAGATCTGAAAATATACACATTCAGATCCAAACTTTTGTCTTTTTCGTGTAGACCAAAATTCACAGTATTTGAAACGGGTTTTTGCATGTTTGAAAACATCATTGCCTCCATCCGGGATTTTTTTTCAGATTTTTCTGAAATTTGTAGATATTATTTTCGATTTTTTTAAAGTACCAAAATCGCTGGTGCCTGGGAGCACAAAATCTCCTCTCGCTCGATGTGGGACTAAAATTTGAGACGCTCCGAAAAAACAAGGGTCGTTTCTGGCCGATGGATGTGCCTGGCCCTTTATCTTCTTACGAATTTGTTGGACCGGGCCTGGCGTGCCCTCTATTTTTTTCCAGAAGAATAAAACGTCTCGTAATTTCGAATTCTCAAAGAATAAAACGTCTCGTAATTTATTTTGAAAGAAAAATAACATCTGAATCTCAAAAAAAAAAATCTAATAATACAACCATCCCCTCAAAAAATAAAAAAAATCTCGTAATACACGAAACGAAACAGCTGGATATGTTTCCGCGTCCCGCCCCACCGGGTAGCGTAGGTTTACCGCCATTAAAATTCAAATCCGAGCCCGGGACGAACTCAGTGAAGTTGAGCGTGACTGCCACGAAACCAGACGCCCCGATCGATATTATCCCCGTCCCATCCACCTGCCCCATCTCCGTTTCAAGAATCAAGATCGCCACTCCACCCGCACGAGCCCACCTAGTCCTAACCGCATGTCACCTCCTCTCTCCTCTTGAGACTCTTCCTCGACATCCTCTCCTTATAACCTCGTCAGCAATAGTGTTGGCCACTTGCACCTTCTTCCCGTGGGGCCGTGGCTCGCCGCGGTGGAAGAGTTCGACACTAGCGCGGTCGAGTAGCCCAGATGCAGCGAGCTTGCCCACATCGTGTGTGAGTGGGAAGACAGAGGTCACACGTCGGACGTGATGACCGGTCGCCCACCGTCTAGCTCCTTGTACCCTGCCACACTAGAATCAAGTGGTGGTGAGAGTAAAAACGGCCAAAATTTACACTCCCTCCGATCCGTGAATATTGTCGCAAGAAATCAAGTTAGCAAGTACATGTGGTAGGTACAAGGAAACATGCCCGTTCGATGCAACGGGAGAGAAAAAATATGTCGAATTCAAATGTGCACAAAGTAAGTTCTTGTTGCCACGGCGGACGTCAGATTTAAATGTGCACAAATCTAGTGATGGTGCTACAACTATTCTAGCTGGCTAGTTGTAATGTTCCGGGTTTTTCTCAAATTAGATATGTTTGTTTTCTTTTTGGCATCATCATGCATCATGTCATCTAATATTTTTTTCCACTAAAAATTATGCTTCATAAAACCTATTATGTTTTGCTAAATATTGGCTAAAATGTTTTGTCAAATGGTTTTGCCAAATGAATATAATATAAAAGAAAAAGGTTTTGAGGAGAGCAGCCCAGCCAGTCAGGCCACTTTTGGCCCAGCCAGCCCAAACATCACCGAAACCCTAAGTGTCCTTGGCATTTTTATTTCCCACCCCCGGCATCTTGCAGCCACCCTCCTCCACTTATCCGTTTTCTCGATCGGGTCCTCCCACTCCCACCACTCTCTCCTCTCCTGGCCACACGCTCGCACGTCACACACACCACACACCTAACACTCGCACGCACGCTTCCATCGTCTCCCTCCTCTGCCTCACTCGTCGCTGCCGCTCCAGCGCCAGCGCGGCCATGCCTCGGCCGCCGCCTCCGGCCTCCTTGTCCTCGCATCCACGGCCACCGCACGCCGCCGCCGCCGCCCACACTCGCCCAAGCGCCGAGCGCCGTGTCGGGCCCTCCCCTCTCTCTTCTCTTCCTCGCGCACGAACGTGGCGCCACCTCGACCTCCGTCCTGCCGGCAACTGTGTAGCGCCCCGACCCCAGAACTATACAGTGAAGCGTTGTTCAACCGTTCATCCTACACAATCGAAGGCTACTGGGTTTACCAATCCCAGGCCAAAACTCATTGGCAGGTGTGCTCGGAATGGATCATCGGCACACAACACCTCGATCATGCCATAAGCTCAGACATCGCTATCACGTATAGTAGAGATATCAAGACTTGTGGAACAACTGGCACATTGCAGACTCTTCGACACGAAAACTCATATAGCAACTCATATATGAGAAAGATACAAATATTACACACAAAAGGATCACAGATCCAACAATACATCAAGCGGAAGCGAAGTAGCGTTGTCTAATACAACAAGATGCAAATATACGGCCTAAGAGGCCTACAATAACCATAACCCAAGCCAGCTTGTTCCACGGTCCCAAGCTGCCACCTGGGAACCCCGGACTACTAGTCGATGTCCACGAAGAAACCACCTAGCTACTTGGTGTCGTACTCCTCTGAAATACAAAGTCATAGAGGCAGCAAAGAGAGACTGAGTATGATGTACTCGCAAGTTTAGTAGGGCGATATAGGCCCAATGATTGACGGAGACTCTAAAGCTGTATATGTAGTTATTTTGCATAAAGCTAATTTTCATAAAACAAGACATAAATGACACATGGCACCGTCTACTCAGAATATTTTTCATAAAGGTGGTAAGAGAGTAAACTTTCATCTTGGTTCTCATCGAACCATCTTGTAGCCAAACCACTCATCTCCACCAAAGGCACTCCCTCGAATCACCCTCGAGGAAATGAACCTTTATCACACGTTGATTATGCAACCTTTAGCTGCCATATCAATTAAGTTAAGGTTCTCTATGATCTTATCGTCTATTCCCAAGTCGTCCATAACCGTGGACACGGCTTTTCGAAAAGATTTACCCTGCAGGGGTGTACTAATTTACCCATTGGTACCGTCCGGCTCACCTGATTGGCCCTCTTCCGGGGAAGGCCGACGAGCGGGCGCGGTTAAACCTTTACCTCGCGTGAGACTATCCAAGAGTCATCAGTGGCCACAGGGCAAGTTTACCCAGCCTATTTCAGCCCCTGCCCCATCGCCACGTCCTAAACACAAATCCTCATCAACATCTTCTTTTCCACTCACACGCAAATGGAAAACCGAACTAGAGGACCCTTGGATACGCCCGCACAAGTTATTCAGTTAGTAAGGCGCCCATACACCCACCAATGGCAGCACGCTCATCTTGGTTCAAGAGGTAAAGAACTCGCACCTAGGGGCAAGAGTGAGGCAAAACACCATCCCCGATGGCAACTCACCCAAACCTTTTTAGCATTTTAATTTAGCACCCCACATATTCACCATGTCCGAAACATTCCATCAACATCAATAATTATGGAATTAAACAACGGACATAACTAGCATTTAACTAAGCATGGCTAAGCATAGCTAATCATATAAATACAACAATTAAATTCTTGTCTCAGGCCAACACATCATCACTAAGGTTCATAGGTAGGGATACATGTGATTGGCTCGTGGAAAAACATGCATTCATAGGATACTCTATGTCTTGATCAAAATTGACATTTGAATCACATGCAATATTATGGTGGATAAAATAAGTTGATAAAAATTATAGGATGCTAGATGCCAAGAAGGTTAGGTTATCTCTTGCCTTGCTCCCGGGGCACGTAGTACGGTTCGTCGGGGTAGGTAGAGAGACCCTCGACTCCGAAATCTATCGATACCCAAAATAATACAAAAGAACAAATAAATCACACGAACACAAGGTGCAATGCTCAATCACATGATGACATGTCAAATTGATGCAAGGATACCATCATATAAATTTAATAGCAAATTTAAATGGAGAGCCAAATAATTAGTGCAATTATTTGGAAAACACCCCATATTTAACTTAATGTCCAATTGTTCATAAATGATCACATTGTTTAGAATTTGCTCAAATATGCATGAACATGACATAATTAAATAGGTTTTGCTCTTTTGATCATTTTGGTACTTTATTTGGAATTTTCTGAGTACCGAAGAATAAATAGAGAATTAAATAATTAAATGAATTTACTCCTTTTAATCAAATTATGAATAACATCAAATAAATATTCGTGATCATGATATGATAAGTGCATGGTTTGATAGCATTTGACAGGTTGAACACATTGGTAATTTATTCATAATTTTTGGATAATTATTCAACAAGTTATGAATTTCCCAGATTAGGTTATATTTATACCATTTTCGGAATTCATAAATAAATATCAAGAATATAAACTCAAAAGATGATCTCAGTTTCTCTAACAAGTAGAGTTTGTTTTTCTGATCATCTGGATATTTTATTCGCTATTTTTGGAGAAATATTTAATTAGATAACAATTATTTAAATTCATTTGAGTTTCCAAAAAGGAAAATCCAAAAACAGACAGGCCGGCCTCAAGCCGGCCAGGCCGGGCAAAAGCCGGGGGGTGGCCTGAAGCCACCGGCCTTTGGCCGGCCCAGGCTGGGCGCACGAGGCCGGGCTGGTGCCCGAAGCTGCCGGCCCGTGGCCGGCCCAGGCCGAGCGCGAGGCCGGGTACCTACCCGAGCCATCCGGCCTTCGGCCGGCCCAGCTGGGTCCGAGGCCGGGCGCGCGGTGACGGCGATGCCGGCGGCGACCGGCGTGGTCAATGGCGGCGAGGAGGGAAAAGAGGGATGCGGGAGAGGGCCAAAAGGGAGAGGGGCTCACCCTGAGCAAGCACGCGTGGTCGGCGCGGTGAGGGGGTGGCCGGCGACGCCGGAATCGGCCGGCGGAGCACGGCCGAGGCGGGGAAGAGGGCGAGGACGCGGCCGTCGGCTGCGGGCCTCCCCGGCTCGATTCTTCCGATAGAGAGGGAGAACTGGATCTGGCGGAGCGGTTGACTGCGTCGGCTGGTCCCGGGGACGTCCAGAGCGCGGCGAATCGACGGCGAGGCGCGGGAATGGCGGCGTGGTGGAGTCGGCCTCGAGAGCTAGATGGGATCGATCTTGATCCGGGAAACGGGGAGCAGGTGGAGCAGGTGAGCGTCGGGCGGCCTCCTTATCCCCAGGGGGCCACGGCTGCGTGCGGGGTAGCTCGGCCACGGCGGCACCGCGGCACTGGCGCCATGCCGTGCGTGCTGTGGCTACAGGAAGAAGGAGAAGAAAAGAATTTGCGGAAAACCCCTTGGAATCATTTTCATAAATTGCAAAAAGGTCCTGTGACAACTTTAGGGATTTAAAAAGAGGCACTTAAGCATTGTTGAAAAATCTACAAAAATTCACATATGTTTCTCATAACTTGAGGAAGCTCCACAAAAAGTTTGGGCTTCAAATAAAATGTTTAGATTGACAATTATTTGTATTGTTGCATTATGATCATTTTTGATAAGTTACAAAAATGCCTTTATTTGAAGCACTTAATTATTTCCAAAAATAATGAAATTAATCATGGAGGCTCCTAGTATGAAAATAAAGCTCCCCATGATTTTAGTTTGAATTTTTGGAAAGATTAACTTAGTTCCAAAAATAGAAGTGAAGTAAACCAATTTTGGATTCTCAATTTTATTTATTATTTGGCAACATTTGGAATTTGAGAAAATGTTGTAAGATGCAAAATTGGAACTTCCTAAACAATTTGGAAGTTCATTTAGTTGTTGCCAAGTTGGCCATTGCATTTGGGTTGGAAGTTTAGGAAGGGTTTGCTTCCTTTGATTTAATTTCTAGGTGTTGCTTTATTTTAAAATTAGCAATTTAAATATGTATGCCATGATGCAAAAGAAAAGAAAAGTGAAAATTTGGCCCATATTTTAGGGTACCAATCTGGGGCTGTTACAATTCTACCCCCCTTACAGGAATCTCGTCCCGAGATTCTAGACTAGAAGTAGGGATGAGGGGGACATGACAACACACATCTTCCACGGTCCTCCCGATCTCACGATGATCTTCCTTGTTGTAGTGATTGGGCTAACCAACAAGACATGCCAAACGGCGTAAAGGAACTAAGGTAGCTTAAGGTGACAGACAAAAGGCTATTGTGCCCAAAACCATAAGCCACCGAGGAAAACTAAGAATGACTTGACCAAACAAAGGTCGAACCGAGGGTAGGACAACCGATCACTTTGTTCAGGATATTGGTCCAAGACTAAGACAATACTTCAAACCACCAAAAGGTGTAGATCATAGAAACTTGAAGCACCGCGAGGAGAAAGGACACCTTCCGGACTCCACGCTTTTGACCTACTAGACGCTTCCATAAGATTAAAAGCTTGGCCCTAACGAAACTGAAGGATTTCTACAATGTCAGTGTGATTGGGCAAAACCTTGATTCCACCGAGGTGGGAAAGATATAGTATTGATCCACAATTAGGTAGGGTGGTAAAACCTCATAAACGAGCTATTCCTAAGATACAGGGAGTAGGGGGAATCGACCGATAGATATTTAGCCACTTCGTAGTGAGGTTCTCCTTGAGGTTCTAGATATCGCACTCCGGCTTCGGAATAACCTTCCATCAACCCTCAAGCGAAGATCGTACTTGGGATAGAGAAAAGACATTAGGGGAACTATTAGGACAATCTAACCATGGTACTCATGGATAGTGGGTGATTTTTAATGATTGAAGGGATTTCATCAAACGACCTTGCGGTGAGATGCTTGAACCACAACACCGAACTCATTGGGTTTACTAAAAGATCTAGGTCAGACTCTTGGTAAACCACCAAGCTTGAGGTTTCGAGTTGGTTAGGCGGCGGATACTTCAGACTTGACATGTCCGAGGAGGGAGTTTGTTGAAGTTAACCGTAAAGAAGGATAACCGGATTCTCAAGATATGGGCCACCCTGCCAGGCTCCAGAACACGAGGTAGATTGGGGTTCCATGGGGTCACGATTACTAAGGGAGTATTGCACCAAAATGTACTCCAATCATTGAAGCACAACTGATTCCTGATTGGGAAACACCGGTAGATGATGAGATTTGACAACCTCTTCTTATTTAAGAACGAAACGGCTAGTGGTTTGGAGCGCACACATGGCTTATTCGGAGAACTGGAGGCAACAACCCACCAACTCAACAACAAGGCACATATGCATGACCAACTTGTGATTAAACCCGAGGAAACGAAGCGAACTTCACTTGGATCCACAGCGACAAAAGTCACTGGTTGCGAGAGAGACTTGCCCTTCAAGGAAAAAGATGTGGTCTTAAGAGTTTCGACACGAATCTAACTCTTTGGCCGAAGGTGTGCACCTGGATAATTGGACTTGGCAACACAGATAACTCAGCTCGATGATATGATTACCAACACTGCTAAGAGTGCCACCAAAGTCCTTGGATTTCGAAACAATATCAATTGCTAAGAATATCCGATTACCACAACGATATTCATCCTCAACACTCTCGAGCCCGGTTAGCTCAGAGGTAGATGGATAAAAAAGGGTAAGAGTATCACTTCATCAAGTACGTCATGAGACTAAGCATGGCCTCTTGATATAAAAGAGTGTGACACTCCAGGGTGGAACGGAAACAAAAGCTTGACAAGCTCTTACTCCGCGATTTACAATAGTTTGACCTGGTCCGAGACATGGACAAGGTACCGGAGTTTGTTTCTCCTGACATCCCGGGGTGGAATGTCTTGACGGACCACAAGGATAACATGTATCAGAGCACCCCAATGCACGGTAAACTTGGCTGTCAACAGTCAAACAGAGGTCGGACGATAGATCTAGAGCAAGGAACGGGCTAACAACAATCTCGGATAGTGCAGAAGCCCTTGCTTAGCACTCTTCCAACAACTACTGCCGAAAGGGTTTCAGGAACGGGTGTGGTGGAGGAGTCACAAACATTGGGGGGCCACTTGCTAGGAGCAATCTTGTCGTGATCTATACAGTTCCATAATAGAAAGTTTAGCTAAAGCTGGCGACAGGGAGGAGCATTGTTGAGCAAAACAATTACGGCTGCAACCTCGAGTTTGAAGATTAACTTCAAATGTTGCCAACCTGATGTAAGATTTGACCATTAACACCAGGATTCAACGGAAAATACCTTGAATTAAAGATCAGCTTCATGTACTGGGACTCACAATAGCATAATGCTCACAAGGGTGACAACCCTCATGAATCATTACACCGGAGCCCTAGCACAATCCGGGACCTTCGGTTCAAGATCTTGGGCTAAAGCAAAGGAATATCTTGACGAACCACCATACTTCCTTTCTTCATGTTTTAGATTTGGCAGACGAGTAGAGATAACTAGTAACTAAAGGTAGAACCCAACCCCGAGATCCTAAAGATTTAGAATTTTGCAGACGATCAGAAACACCGATAAAATCAAATAGAGGTAAGATGGCACCGAGATCAGAGTGAATTGGATAAGGAGTAAAAAGAATCCTAAGAGGGTTTTCACAACTCATTTTTAGGTTAAAATAATTTTCACGAACTAGACTCGACATCGACCAATAGAAAGGGTTTCCTACAGGCAGTCCTGCTCTGATACCAACTTGTAGCGCCCCGACCCCAGAACTATACAGTGAAGCGTTGTGCAACCGGTCATGCTACACAATCGAAGGTTACTTGGTTTAACAATCCCAGGCCAAAACTCATTGGCAGGTGTGCTCGGAATGGATCATCGGCACACAACACCTCGATCATGCCATAAGCTCAGACATCGCTATCACGTATAGTAGAGAGATCAAGACTTGTGGAACAACTGGCACATTGCAGACTCTTCGACACGAAAACTCATATAGCAACTCATATATGAGAAAGATACAAATATTACACACAAAAGGATCACAGATCCAACAATACATCAAGCGGAAGCAAAGTAGCGTTGTCTAATACAACAAGATGCAAATATACGGCCTAAGAGGCCTACAATAACCATAACCCAAGCCAGCTTGTTCCACGGTCCCAAGCTGCCACCTGGGAACCCAGGACTACTAGTCGATGTCCACGAAGAAACCACCTAGCTACTCGGTGTCGTCCTCCTCTGAAATACAAAGTCATAGAGGCAGCAAAGAGAGACTGAGTACGATGTACTCGCAAGTTTAGTAGGGCGATATAGGCCCAATGATTGACGGAGGCTCTAAAGCTGTATATGTAGTTATTTTGCATAAAGCTAATTTTCATAAAACAAGACATAAATGACACATGGCACCATCTACTCAGAATATTTTTCATAAAGGTGGTAAGAGAGTAAACTTTCATCTTGGTTCTCATCGAACCATCTTGTAGCCAAACCACTCATCTCCACCAAAGGCACTCCCTCGAATCACCCTCGAGGAAATGAACCTTTATCACACGTTGATTATGCAACCTTTAGCTGCCATATCAATTAAGTTAAGGTTCTCTATGATCTTATCGTATATTCCCAAGTCGTCCATAACCGTGGACACGGCTTTTCGAAAAGATTTACCCTGCAGGGGTGTACTAATTTACCCATTGGTACCGTCCGGCTCACCTGATTGGCCCTCTTCCGGGGAAGGCTGACGAGCGGGCGCGGTTAAACCTTTACCTCGCGTGAGACTATCCAAGAGTCATCAGTGGCCACAGGGCAAGTTTACCCAGCCTATTTCAGCCCCTGCCCCATCGCCACGTCCTAAACACAAATCCTCATCAACATCTTCTTTTCCACTCACACGCAAATGGAAAACCGAACTAGAGGACTCTTGGATACGCCCGCACAAGTCATTCAGTTAGTAAGGCGCCCATACACCCACCAATGGCAGCACGCTCATCTTGGTTCAAGAGGTAAAGAACTCGCACCTAGGGGCAAGAGTGAGGCAAAACACCATCCCCAATGGCAACTCACCCAAGCCTTTTTATCATTTTAATTTAGCACCCCACATATCCAACATGTCCGAAACATTCCATCAACATCAATAATTATGGAATTAAACAACGGACATAACTAGCATTTAACTAAGCATGGCTAAGCATAGCTAATCATATAAATACAACAATTAAATTCTTGTCTCAGGCCAACACATCATCACTAAGGTTCATAGGTAGGGATACATGTGATTGGCTCGTGGAAAAACATGCATTCATAGGATACTCTATGTCTTGATCAAAATTGACATTTGAATCACATGCAATATTATGGTGGATAAAATAAGTTGATAAAAATCATAGGATGATAGATTCCAAGAAGGTTAGGTTATCTCTTGCCTTGCTGCCGGGGCGCGTAGTACGGTTCGTCGGGGTAGGTAGAGAGACCCTCGACTCCGAAATCTATCGATACCCAAAATAATACAAAAGAACAAATAAATCACACGAACACAAGGTGCAATGCTCAATCACATGATGACATGCCAAATTGATGCAAGGATACCATCATATAAATTTAATAGCAGATTTAAATGGAGAGCCAAATAATTAGTGCAATTATTTGGAAAACACCCCATATTTAACTTAATGTCCAATTTTTCATAAATGATCACATTGTTTAGAATTTGCTCAAATATGCATGAACATGACATAATTAAATAGGTTTTTCTCTTCCGATCATTTTCGTACTTTATTTGGAATTTTCTGAGTACCGAAGAATAAATAGAGAATTAAATAATTAAATGAATTTACTCCTTTTAATCAAATTATGAATAGCATCAAATAAATATTTGTGATCATGATGTGATAAGTGCATGGTTTGATAGCATTTGACAGGTTGAACACATTGGTAATTTATTCATAATTTTTGGATAATTATTCAACAAGTTATGAATTTCCCAGATTAGGTTATATTTATACCATTTTAGGAATTCATAAATAAATATCAAGAATATAAACTCAAAATATGATCTCAACTTCTCTAACAAGTAGAGTTTGTTTTTCTGATCATCTGGATATTTTATTTCTATTTTTGGAGCAATATTTAATTAGATAACAATTATTTAAATTCATTTGAGTTTCCAAAAAGGAAAATCCAAAAACAGACAGGCCGGCCTCAAGCCGGCCAGGCCGGGCAAAAGGCCGGGGGGTGGCCCGAAGCCACCGAGAAACGGGAATTGACGGCGAGGCGAATCGACGGCGAGGCGCGGGAATGGCGGCGGGGCGGAGTCAGCCTCGGGAGCTAGATGGGATCGATCTCGATCCGAGAAACGGGGAGCAGGTGGAGCAGGTCGAGAGAGGGGAGCAGGTGAGCGTCGGGTGGCCTCCTTATCCCCAGGGGGCCACGGCTGCGTGCGGGGTAGCTCGGCCACGGCGGCACCGCGGCACTTGCGCCATGCCGTGCGTGCTGTGGCTACAGGAAGAAGGAGAAGAAAAGAATTTGCGGAAAACCCCCTGGAATCATTTTCATAAATTGCAAAAAGGTCTTGTGACAACTTTAGGGATTTAAAAGAGGCACTTAAGCATTGTTGAAAAATCTACAAAAATTCACATATATTTCTCATAACTTGAGGAAGCTCCACAAAAAGTTTGGGCTTCAAATAAAATGTTTAGATTCACAATTATTTGTATTGTTGCATTATGATCATTTTTGATAAGTTACAAAAATGCCTTTATTTGAAGCACTTAATTATTTCCAAAAATAATGAAATTAATCATGGAGGCTCCTAGTATGAAAATGAAGCTCCCCATTATTTTAGTTTGAATTTTTGGAAAGATTAAATTAGTTCCAAAAATAGAAGTGAATTAAACCAATTTTGGATTCTCAATTTTATTTATTATTTGGCAACATTTGGAATTTGAGAAAATGTTGTAAGATGCAAAATTGAAACTTCCTAAACAATTTGGAAGTTCATTTAGTTGTTTCCAAGTTGGCCATTGCATTTGGGTTGGAAGTTTAGGAAGGGTTTGCTTCCTTTGTTTTAATTTCTAGGTGTTGCTTTATTTTAAAATTAGCAATTTATATATGTATGCCATGATGCAAAAGAAAAGAAAAGTGAAAATTTGGCCCATATTTTAGGGTACCAATCTGGGGCTGTTACAAACTGCCTCCTCCACCGCGCCTCATCTCAGCGCCGCCTCTTCGCTCGCCCCTGTTTGCCAAGGACGTCGCCGTCCTTTCCTTCGGCTCTCGGCGCCTCGGAAGTGGTCGTGACACCCTCCCCACGTGCTCGGCCTAGCGCTTGGCTCCGCCTCACAAGCTCTCTGGCCACCGTTCTCGCCCTCAAGCTCGACCTAGCCTGGCTCCGCCTCCCGAGCTCTCTGGCCGCCATTCTCATCCTCACCTCAAGCTTGACCTCTAGTGCTGACCTCTGCTCCGGCCCACCTCCACGACCTCCTCAGCCTTGCGACGACGGCCACCGCACGCCGCCACCGTCCACACACGCCCGAGCGCCTCGCGCCGTGTCGGGCCCGGCCCTCCCTCAGCTCTTCCTCGCACACGAGCTTCAGATCGTGGCGCTTGTTTTCCTTTTCCACGGGAAAACTGAACCCGTAGTTTTATTTAGCGCTGGCAGGCTGTGTTATATTTTGTAGGACAGAGGGATAAAATCGGAAAGAAAAAATGACGGACCAAACCAAGGAAGCCTTAGTCTCTTTATTAGTAGGTAGGTATAGATAGTGTGCGACACGAGGGTAAGTAGCTAATTGACCAATTAACCAATTCGTAGTCTTGGCATGGGTAAGTAGCTAATTGACCAATTACCCATGCCAAGACTACAAACCGAGTTTCTTAGATTTTCTTCCATGGTTACAAAGCAACAAAAGGAAATCGAGTATAAATCCTCTAAATCAGTAAATGCAAGTCAACCTTGCGTTGATGAACTCCTAATGGGTAGTATACACCAAGTGGAAGGGAAACCTCCACAACCCCGGTTCCAGCTTGCACACATTGGCTGGGACATCGGAACACCCAGACTCACGCGTATTGGGAAATCACAAAGGGCAATCATGGGTGCATGATATTTGCTCCAACTATATTGATTCTGGAGAATCATATAACCAAAGTCTACAACTGTCGACAAACATCTCTTGTATGATTGCAAACAACCTTTACAATGATTCAGATCCAAAGACCATGGGCATGGCAGAGTGTGAACACACTTGCTAGGACTGAACTCATCAAAGGATGCAATCCAAGCAGATATAGCCTCGCTCTTCCAAATTAATTCCCTATGGGATTATTCAATAATGTGTTTTCTTCCATAAACGGAATGAGAAATACAAGGTGGTGAGAAAGCAAGGCTCGTAGCATAAAGTCAGGTTTCCGCAGATATCCGAGACCTACTCTCCAGACATGAGTGAAATCTCTTTCCGATACATATATATCATTGGCAGTACAAAATCATCTATCTGTGCAGTTGATAGGTGTAGTGACAACATATCCATGTGGATCACTAGATTCCGACATTTATGGTTCCCGATGGAATCTCTGTCCGAATCAAAACTCAAATGCAACATATATTGTGTAAAAATCAATAAGTCACTCCAAGTCTTATTGTTGTCGGTATATTTTGGTACAACCGACGTAGTAAGTTCCTTATTCACAAGGCATACTCCTATATGATGATCACCCATGTGTGTTTGTCATACATAAGGATATCTCCTGAAATGATGAACCACGTGATCATCTAAAAGACGGATTTGAGATGAAAAATCTGGATAAACCCAAATAGTTCTTGGGACTACAACTCGAGCACCTTCACTCAAGTATTATGGTACACCAAGATGCCTATATCCAGAAAATTGGAGAAACTTGATATAGACAAGTCATGTCCATCTCCTAAGGATTGTTCAATCTCTAGACGTAGAGAAAGATCCATGGGAAGATGGAGAAGAGATGTTGGCACGTAATGTTCCATATCTCAAAATGCCATTGGACCTACGAACATAATTGGTTAGGGCATCAAGAATATCTTTCGATGTCTCCAAGGCACCAAATATCTTGACATATTGTTTCAGTTTTGGAGAAATCTGAACTCCAATTTAGACACTGGTATTGGCTACTTACATGATCCTACAATGTGTACATACATGGTAGAGCTGTCACTCCATTGATGTCTTCAACTAAACTCTGGTGACTAGACTACCATTATCATTCCGAGATGCAGTGCTTCATGTTAACACGTGTGCCTTCACAGAATGATAAACCGCATACATTAGTCATGTGGTGTTGGTTCTCTCGAATCACCTATTGGTATCTACACATATAATGTTGCTTATGTTGCATAGATGCAAAACAGGTTACATAAAGAGCAATATCGTTAAGCATATTGCGCTAAATTATTTTATCCCCATAAACTCATGACGAGTTGGGAATAAACATCTTGCAACTAAAATCATGCGATATCCTCGCTGATCTATTCACCAAGTCACTACCATCTATAACATTCTAGAAATGATTCATAGGATTGGTATGCGACGGCTTCGGGATTTGCAAGAGTCAGTGGGAGTATCTTCCTGAAATATTCATGTTCAAAGCATCATATTACACTCTTTTTCCCTTTATGAGTTTACTTTTCAGGTTCTCATCAAGGTTTTTAATGAGGTAGTGTCAACATGAGATCATAGGTTCCCTTTTAAGGTTTTCCCATATGAGTTATCAAAGAGACAATAACCATCATATGTAGCATCGTTTTCTCCTTATTTTACCATAGGGTTTAAAGGAGTTTTAGCAACATATCATACACAATACTCTCCTCATATTCTTTTAAGGTTTTCATCCTGGATCCGCCGCTGATCCCACGTAATGGCGTTGGACTATGAGGTGCAAGTTTTTGTTCGAAAAAAAAAGGTAGACAACATACCAAAAAAAAAAAAAGGTGCCGCCGCGGGGCTCAATGGCATAGTACGTGTGTGTTTCCTTCTTGTTCCAATCGTCATTGTCGGTGTCAATACGGGCCAAACATCTCGGAGGACGTCTTGTACACCTTGGTCTACACGGTCACGAGCTCCACACACGACGTCAAGTTTTTGCGGCAAAACGACTCACTAGACGACTTTTACGGCAAAGAAAAGATGTTGCTCTATATATCACTGTGGCGGTGTGACGTGCCGACGCTTTAAAAAGGTGTGGTGTGGAAGTGTTGAGAGTCGGAGGAGCTTACACCGACGACCGACCTGATGTTGTCATCCCGAGGAGCAGGTCATCGTCCTCATCGGTGGCCGGCCGTTCGGTTCTCGTGGTGCTCCTGTAGAATGCAACCAGATGCTACTATGGTACGTAGAGGTGCTGCCTCGTCCGGGGCTCAACATCAGCACTGCCCCTCGTTCGCGGCCGATCATATCTATCAGATGTCAATATTCCGGCCGGTCATATCTATTTGAATCGCGCGGAATCAAGATCGACAGGAGCGTCGTTGCAGCGATAATCAATTCCACTGGTTTGTTGTTCGAGTCAGGTTCCTACTCGGCTAGTTCTAAAAGGACGATGCTACATTGTGGTCAACCACGATTTAGCCTATAGCGTGGTCAGTCCGACAGCTTATGTGCAGGACAGAAATGGAAAGAGATCCTCCTACGCGTGGGCCAGAAATGGAAAGGGAGCCCAGCTGCACGCACTCCATCCACACATTTAATTACGAAAGCTGAAAATTCAAAATATTTTGTAGTTTAATCCGTTTATCCGATTCAAGATCCGTTTTCACCATTGAGCTAGTTGCGACGAGATGTTCGAAACTAGATCCCATGTCGATATGTTTTGACATTTTTTTTTAGTATGTAACTTTCAAATTTACATCCAATCAAAGTTACATCCAGTTTACAGAAAAAATTACGTCCCAATTCACAGAGAAAGTTACATATAGCAAAAAAGTTACATCCTAGTAAGTAGAGAAAGTTACATCTAGCAAAAATTACAAACCAGCTAGCAGAGAAAGTTACATCCAGCAAAGTTACATCCTTAAAAAAAAGTCGTCAAAACATATCGATATGTGATCTAGTTTCAAATATCTCGTCGTGACAAGTCTAACGGTGAAAACGGAATCTAATTTGGATAAACGGTTTGAGCTAGAAAATATTTCAAAGTTTCAAAAATCGTAATTAATGCGCAGGTGAAAGCCCTGCAGTGGCACGCCACGTGAGCTTCCAAAGTTACCTTGCAGCTAGCAGTGAAGTTACATCCAGCAAAGTTACATCCTTCAAAATTACATCCTCTAAAAAAAAGTCATCGAAACATATCGACATAGGATCTAGTTTCGAAGATCTCATCGCAACTAGTTCAACGGTGAAAACGGTATCTAATTTAGATAAACGGTTTAAGGTAGAAAACATTTTAAAGTTTTAAAATCCGTAATTAAATACGCAAGTGGAGACTCTGCAGTAGCACGTCATGTGACCTCGTGTTTGACTAGAATCACGTGGCATCGTCCAGTTACGCGAGCTGTCGGATCGTGATCACGCGGACGTGAGGAGTGAGCTCGCCGTTGTCCCGGAACATGGTCAGCCATAAAGTAGAATCCCCCTTTATTATTGCGCCGTCGACTTGCTTCTTTTACACGTTCGATGTCTTGGGTGTTGTGTGGATTAATGGTGGCTCTCGTCTGGTGTTCATCTACACATGGACCATATATATACGGATTTGCTAATGCTCAGGCGTCTGATTTTTTCTTATGTCTCAGTCACCCACAAAAATGTGTATGAGTTGCACTTTTCTATGAGAAATGTGCAATTGCACTTTTCTACCAGAAAAGTGCAACTCGTTCTAGTTGCACCTTTTTTTGAACTGTGATTGCACTTTTCAGAGGTGATTAAGATTATTTTTTCTTATGTCTCAGTCACCTATAAAAATATGCATGAGTTGCACTTTTCTATAAAAAATGTGTAATTACACTTTTCTGGCAGAAAAGTGCAACTCGTTCCAATTTCACTTTTTTTGAACTACAGTTGCACTTTTCTGAGGTGATTAAAACTTAAAACATTCTCAGTCAACTGAGACATAGGCAAACCCATATATATAGGCATGCGGCAGGAGACCAAGTCATCCATGTCGTTGTCGATCGATCCAAACACATGTACACTGATGTCGCTATGCAGACGAAAAAAAAAGAGTCGCCACACGTTTAAGCATACAATCCAACCAGGTTTTATCAGCTCAAGAGAAATAATGCAAGTCAAGATTTACAACAAATTCTCCGAAATCCATCCCAACATCACTACTGCTACTACAAGACTTGAGACGCTATTACATAATATAATGCTATATGCAGATTGGTACCAGACCCAAGCAACAGGGAAGAGAATACTACGTACATGCACCAGCAACCTTCGCCCAGCAACAGGGAAGAGAGTACCTGTGATTGACCATATGTCACAAACACAACTAGGAGGCTTACATACATAAATTATGATGCTCCAAAGCTACAGCCTACTACAAATCATTCTAAGCATGGAAAGAGAGTGCCATATATATATAATAACAACAAAGTTTCAAGCTCTAGTCACGACCATCCAAGGTAAATAATTCTACGATCCGTATCGGGTACTTACTTCATTTGTGTGAGGAACCATGACACGTTTCTGCACAAGGAACCAGTACGGGTGCATCCACCAGCAAACAGCCAAGAACCAACCAGATCTTAATACTAAGCTATCCAGATCGCAGCATGTGGCCAAACCACAAATCTAGGAAGCTCGTCACAGTTACATAGCTACGGGAGATCATCTCCTCGATGGACGGAGGATTGAAAACAATGGGAAGAAGCTCTCGACGGAGAACAAGCATGCTCTTGGCCTTGGGACTGTCTGTTCACCTACCAAGAAAAAAAAAAGCATGAGTATGAAGTACTTGCATTGTTCAAGCCAGCGTTCAAAAAAGCGTACACTTAGTCACGCTTAAGCGCAAAAGCGAGCGTAGCGGAGGCTAAACGCTCCGTTTCAAGCCTGAGCGGCAGGTTTAGCGCTAAGCGCGCTTAGTCGCCGCGATTAAGCGCTGAGCGTCGCTTACGCGCGCGGAAGCGAGGAAGAGCGTCTCACTGAGCGGCAGCAGGCGGCAATCGAAAAATTTCGGGGTGCTCTGGGACTGGGAGGGAAAAATTGGGGTGCTCAGAGATTGCGTCGTGACCTAATTCTGCCCCCAGGTCCCCAATCGACCATCCCCTGCCATTCCCACACCCCGATAGAGAGGGAGAGAGAGGCGGCGCACCTAGATGGGCCGATTCCGCCGGTGAAGCCCGTCCTCCGCTGCCGGTGAAGCCCCTCCTCCAGGCCGCCGCACGTCTTCCTCCAGGCTGCCGCACGTCTACTCTCCTCCAGGTCGCCGCAAATCGTCCCCTTCACCCCCTCTCTGCCCCAGATCGAGGTCGACCTCAAGGTCTGCGACTGGCCGCCACACAGCAGGTGTTCTTTCTCTTCCCTAACCCCTTTCTCAGCTCGTGTGCTTGCCTGCTTGGTCTCTCTGCCTGTTTATTTGGCTGGACTGCTGAGGGATGCAAGGTTGGATGCCGCCTCGATCTGCTATTGCTTGCTGGTCGTGTCTCGTGTGTACTGCTGCTGCTGCGCTGTTGCTTCTCGCTTCTCAGCTGCTGGGCTGAGTTAGATTAGTCTAGTACTCTATTTTATACTGATTACCGATTAGTTGATTGGGTACTACCATACTAGCAAGGTTGCGTACTAGATATATCATATATGAGATCTACTGCTTGTACAGTTGTACCGTGTAGTCGTATACTGTTTAACTTGATTGCCTTTCCTGCATGCATGCGTATGGTACAAAATTACAACATATTATGGTCTATTGTATGCCTTGATTGCCTTTCCTGCTCCTGTCTGTACACTTTTACCCTGAACTCTTAAGCGGCGCTTAAGCTCGTCTAAGCAGTAGTTCCTCTAGGCTGAGCCTCATCGCTCGCTCAGCGCTCAGCGCTTTTTTGAACCTTGGTTCAAGCAGATTTCAACAAACATGTTTTACTAGGACAAGGGGAAGGCGCTACTGGATATATAGCACAAAATTCAATACCTCACCAGCAGCACATATATATACAGACAGAAGCAGCAGGAACGTTAAAACCAGGATATATACCTGCTCGCAACTAAGGCAAACCACTCCTAATCCGGAAAAAGAGCACAGTACAGCCAAGGCTATCCAGAGCATACAGCACAGGAAACCATTACTCAGACACACAAACAAATGTTTACTATGCTAAACTAGGCCAGGCATCAGCACGGGCTCCAAGGAATGTTCAGTAAGTGATAGTCGTCAGGCGTTCATAGCTTCATATACTCACATGTGATGACTGAAACTTGTTGAGCATGCAGATTGTTTAGATCATATCAAGTAAATGGCAAGAGACTTTACAAGAAAACGCTATAGTTTGATGAATCGTTATTAATAATGTACACATCCAGTGCTCAGTATTACATAGGCCTAGTTGGTCGAACATAAAGCCTACGTGTTTGTTTGGCATGTGAAAAGATTAACATCTAGTGAACATGGGACATTCAGGAGTTCAACCAATGCCATCCAGTGAACATATTTCACAAGCACTACAAGCTAAAATAAAAAAAATGACGATCCAAAGCTATAACCTACTAGAAAAACAATAAGCATTGCAAGCCAGTGCCAGAAAATAACAAAGCTCTAATCACGACCATCCAAAGTCAAATAATTCTCGGAGTTCATACTTTTACGTGATTATCCATATCGGGTACTTATTTATTACTGTGACGAAACATGACATATATCTGCAGAAAAGAACAATAGGACAGTACATGTGTCCGCACCAGTCACCAAACAAATAACGAGTTGTTTCATCTTATCCCAGAATATAAAGAACACCGACAAGTAAGAGAGATATCCTTGGGTATGAAGGAAGTCTCACCAGCCAGTGCCAGACTCCAAGACCAACAGCCGTCTTGGCAACACCCTGCAGGCCGACTTTGTCCAGTTGTTGCCGCCTTGCCGGTGACGACGACCTTGCTGTGCCGAGGAAGCACAGTAAGCTCATTTTCAACTCTCTCGTACCGGGCAGAGACGGCATTCAGGAATAACACACGCTGGTTCCCAGCATCATGCTGCTTCCCTGGCTTGATCCCTCCCTGGTGAGAGGTGTGGCACCAAAATTCAGTAAATACACAACCAGCTCAAATACAGGGAACAGAGTATGATTAACTCTTAGCAGCACGGAAAACAAAAAATAGGTAAAGTAAAATAATTCCAGGAGATAGTACTTCTACATCATTATCCATATCGGGTATTTATTTATTCTGTGAGGAGTCATGACATATGTTTGCAGAAAAAACATAGTACGTCGACAAGGGAGAGAGGTATGGCTAATACGCACACACGGCCGTCGCAACAAAGGCCA
Source organism: Puccinellia tenuiflora (assembly GCA_012064385.1). Lineage (NCBI taxonomy): Eukaryota > Viridiplantae > Streptophyta > Magnoliopsida > Poales > Poaceae > Puccinellia > Puccinellia tenuiflora. Next base: position 1,893,332 of record QRDG01002246.1, read on the forward strand.
TGACCCAGAACACCACGTCAAGACACAAACTCCTCCCTAACCTGTTGCTCACATTCAGCAAGGAATATGATGCACACAGGTCACCATCTGCAGCAACCATACATACCCAACAACCAGGGACGGAGAGAGTGAGATACCTTGACGCCTTACATCCTGGACACCTCGTGCTTGAGGAAGCCATTTTGTCGTCCACCACCGAGCAGGATGGCACCGGTGGCGGCATCCTCCAGCAACACCAACAGCATGCCACATCCACCGCTGCGGAACTCGTCGGATAAATGGTGCAACCAGCCACTAAAGTCGTTCCTGCCAAATTGAAACGGAAATTAGTAACACATTGGTAGTCAAGCTACTGCCATAAGAGACTGTTCAAAATGATAGAAACAAGACAGTGTGTCAATATCGGAAATGAAACAATTACTCGGGTATTTTATATCTAGGTACAAGCAGGTAATTGCATCAGATAGAAGTCAGAAGTGCAGAAGCTTGCTTCTTTCAGAAATGATATCAAACGGATCATGAATCCATATATATTCAGTATGTGGTTCTCGCTCACAACTTTTGTACTTGTACGAGACTTTTATGTGCAAGTAAATCATCTAATAAAGGTTCAACACTACAAATTACTAGAAACTTGCAACCTAAATTTCTTTGACCCAGAGTCGGCGTGATTTTGTCACAGCCCACATCACACTACCAGCAAATAATCAAAGCAACTACGAGACAGCAAGCAAACGCAACATATTTGGCACATTAATCTAGTAGATTCGAGCGCGACAAAAGGACGTGCCTTCGGATGATGGCGTCGACGAGCATCGGCGGAGGAGGACAGTGAGCAGCGGCGGCCGTAATCGGCAGCAGAGGCAGAGAGCGCCGCCCCTCCAAGAGGAACCGTGAATTGACGGCGCTCCTTGCAGGGCGTGGAGGAGGACGGCCCACTGTGCCCCGCGTCGCCGCCGGCGCGTCTTGATGGCCGGCGCCGCCTTGCCGGCGTGCATCCCTCACGGCGATCCCTCTGCAATGGGCGCGACGCGGTACAGCGAGTTCGACGGAGCCGCGCGCATCGTCCTAGCGATGCACGCGCGCGCCGGCGAACAAGCCAGCCGCGCCGCCGTGGTTCAGTCGCGGCCGACGGGGATCTTCTCGCGCCTCTGTCGTCGGTGGTTCCCCACCAGGTCACCAGGAGGAGGGGAGGCGGACCGACGGCGATGGGAGCAGTGCCGGCGGCGGCTTATCTGGATCGGTAGTTGCTGGATCGGGCGCCCGATCTGGAACTCGCGTGAGGGAGAGAATGAGAGGAGGGTGGCCGGAGAGGTCTGCGCCGGCGTGGGAGGCGTGGCTGTGATTGGGTGGCCGGCGTTGCGGAGGGAAAGGGGCGGCGACGTCGTGGGTGGGTGGGTGGGTGGGAGACAGAACGAGGGAGATGGGTGTTAACCCTGACTCGGACGGGCCTGGGTGGACCGCGTCTGTTTCTGGCCCAGTAAACCTCGGAGCCACTTTTGGTTAATTAATCCAAATCGTCGGTGAATATAATTTTCCCGCCCAAAACGCTCTAAAAGACTAGTACAACCTTAGAGACGCCCTATAGAAAACGCCTATTTAAAATTTTCAAACCATTGTATCTCCGTTGAGCACCAAATTATAACCGAATACCGAGTTAGCGATAAAATTCTTAGTTAGTTAGAGCCTAAGTGAGTTAGGGCCGAAAATCTTAGTATCTTATAACCTAAATAAAGTTAACCAGGTACTATAGTCTCATATGCAAGAAAAAATGAGCGTCCATGTGAGAAATGTTAGCTAGAAATGACGAATAGAATGGCCCGTGGCGGATCTCTCATATGCAAGTAGTTAGATCATTAACTATCACTACTAGGAAAAAGCTCATCTGTGCCGCACGTTTTTTAGATTCTGTGGCGCATATTGGATGCGCCACAGAATTTACGCCACTAAATTATTTTTCTGTGGCGCATATTGGTAATGCGCCACAGAAATCTCAAATTTCTGTGGCGCATACTGCAATATGCGCCACAGAATTTTTTTTTTAATTAAAAAAAAGCAGGAAAACCGGCCGTCGCCCCCGGCAGCACGGCCGTGGCCGTCGGAGGGGAGCCACAGCAGGGGCTGCCTTCTCCTTGTCGCGGTCATGGCGCGCCTGAAGGAGCAGGATCTGCGCAGGGTCGGGCCGGGAGGACGGCCGCCGGAGTCGGGTCGGGCCGCATCGATGTCTTCTGGCTAGGGTTCAAAGAGGGCGGCGCGATTGGGGGCGATTGGAGGCGCGGGAGGGGGATTTGCTGGGGATGGGAGGGCCGCGATGTTGATCTGTTGAGGGCGGCGCCGCTCGCCTCCGCCGCTCGCAGACGCGCTAGCCTCCGCTGCCGCAGACCCGCTAGCCTCCGATGTCGCAGACGCGCTCGCCTCCGCTGCCCTGGCCACCGAGCTTGCGTGCCTCTGCCGGAAGGTACGGGGGTAGGGCGCATGTGGTCAGAGCTTGCATGCGTCATGGCCACCACGGAGCGAGAAGAAAGGGTCGGGGTGGGTGGTAGGTGTGGTAAGGGTCGAGGGCGGTGGTGGTTTCAGAAAAATAAGGAGGGTGTACATTCAGAGGTGGGCCCCGCGAATTCTGTGGCGCATATTCACATGCGTCACAGAAACTTGGCCACCCATGTGCTGCATCGGCCCCACGTGGACCCCACCAAAATTCTGTGGCGCACGGGGCTATATGCGCCACAGAAAGCCAGAATTCTGTGGCGCATGGGACTGTATGCGCCACAGAAAGACAGAATTCTGTGGCGCATCTGTATTTTATGCGCCACAGAATTTCAAAATTTCTGTGACGCATAGTTTTTTATGCGCCACAGAAATATTTTTGTGGCGCACGCACATTTATATGCGTCACAGAATCCATTTCCACCTATAGCTAGTTTCCTAATAGTGTATTTAAAGCGCCGGTTGTTTTCGGGATTAAAAATCTCACCAGATAGCACGGCTCCAAAGGTGGTAGTCAAGGCGGCATCAAAAGAACGTATGTTTGGACCGACCGGCGATGAGTTCCGTTTTTTCTTTCTTTTTT